>JAPYZB010002754.1:0-11400 GCA_030522745.1 Eupelmus kiefferi
CAGAAGCCCATCTCCTAATAAAATCGTCAAAACTCTCAGCCGCTCGCTCGTAATCTCGTTCTCACGAGCCCGATATCTCATAACACGCGCGTGCGCACGGTAGACAAGTGCACGGCAGCAGTCAGGATATGCACTTCTCTCTCTCATATATATACGTGCGTGAATGGGGCCTTGTGCAGCACGACCGAGCATAACGTATATATATACGCACCGAGAGAGACACACGCATATATATATATACATACACGCAGGAGAGAACCGCGCGCCCACGTTACTTCTCCCACGTTCGCGTGCGCTTTTGCACGCCTGCATCTTTCTCCTTTGCATGCGCGCCGTTTTCGCAGTTGCTCCTTTTTTCTTCCGCTGTGTGTCTGTGTATATCTCCAGCGCTGCATCTTCCCGCAGTCATTTTTCGCGCTTCGCAAATTTGCGCCGGCTGTCCCTAAGCTCTTCCCTCGCGGCTCTCTCCCCCGCTTCTTCTTCGTTTTATTTCTATTACTCGCTCGGCTTTATCGCGTTCTTCTTCATATTTTTGTTTTCCTTATTTACAACGTTTGTCGTGAGCGCGTGGTCTGATGCAAGCGCGCCCGCTTTTTTTTTGGCTCTGTGGTTCCTATTACACTTACTCTCTCATCTTCCTGTCACTTTGGCTTTCTTATGCTCCGCCGGCTCTTTAAATTACACTCTTCTTCTTCATATTCTCAGGCTTGATTATCTCCTCCAAAAACACTACCTCATCAGCTTTCCTTTAATTTTGTTTTTACTTCTCCTTTATTTTCTCGCATTTCACTTTTTTCTCTCTCTCTCTTTCTGGCCCCGATGCGCCGCCGCCGACTCACCTTTCGCACGGCTTTTCTAACTGTTCTTTTTATTTTTCTGTAAATTAATGCTTGTATATGTATATCTAGAGAAAGCCATGATTGTTTTATAAGTATGTGCTTTTCAGAGCTGAATACTTTATAATGATGCAATTATAGCGCAAGATGAGATTTCTTTGCCTGAGACACCAACTCTAAAGTCCCTATACGTTTCTGGAGCATCAACTCCTAACAATTACAAAAATAATTGGTAATTAAGAAATTTGCATACGCGCTCTAATACCCCCATCCCACAAACTTCTCAAACCCAAACAACCAAGACAAAACGACGACGAATTCTTTAATCTCCAGGCACAAGCACTCGGCCGGCCTCTACAATTTCGCCACTCCATTCTCACACTCAGCGCATGCACGCATCGTAAACAAACTCGTTCTCCCGCTGAAAGAGCCCTCGTCTAAAAGTCGCGCGGCTGCCTTCACATTTTCTAAGTGCACTCATTTTCGCTCATTGACACACTCTAACTCTCTCTCTTTCTCGCTCCACGCCTATCCTATACCCATTCACCGCAAGCCCACTCTCTCAGAGCCGGCCGGACGGACGCTGCGGCCGCCCATACGTTTCATTCACGTCTCGGCCGGCCATTCAAGGCGGCGATACACTTCGATCGTCGCTTATACCACGCGCGCGCAGGCCGGATGCGGCGACGATGATCATCGGAACTGAAAGCCCCTTGCGCAAGCGAATTTCCGCGCTTGTGCAGTGTGGAAGGAAGAATTCGCCTTCGCAGTGTGTATTGTGACTTTATGCTTTATTCAATGCGGAGGAGAGAGAGATGGAGTATGCGGAGATGTGGCGAGCGGAGATGAATTAAGGTCGATGGTTAAGTGGCTAGGGTATGTGGATAGGGACGGAGGGGATTTGTGGGGGTTTGCATATGGGGCAACAGATGCCCGGAGGTATCATGTGGATTGTTGACCGATTATTTAATTATGAGATCAGAGGTTATGTTTTTTAAAATGTTTGTTTTTCGACCGATTTGTGTGCGTAGATTAGAAGAATGGAACAATTTATTTAATTAAAGCAAGTCGTCAGTTAGTTTTTCAAGGTCCGCTCTGATTAAATCGGCATGATAAACCGTATCCGTAAATACCAGTATCATAAATTAAATTATTAGATCAATAATATTACTTATAAATACGACTCTGTATGAAAACGAGCTGCAGCCAATACCCAACAAATCGAACTAATTAATACGCCATAAAAACTAGCGACGCACATATCTCAATCCCTCAATTCCACTGCTTCGCTTTTTTCATAATGCACCTCTTATTCGATCCATTACTCAACAAGTCTTAAAACATTATTAAAGCCACTTTACAGTCCCCCTCGTATCAAGTATCACTGCAGAGCCACGAGCTTTTCCTCTTCAAAATACTCACAGCCACACTCCGACAAAACGAACAATCAATTATAAGCAAAGTGCATCAACTTCATCTCGCAAGGCTGAGAAACGATCATACGCTTAAGGGGAAAAAATCGGTAGGAAATAAGGCGATATTACGAAGCGACTCTCGGCGCCGGGGACGCGAACGCGCGCGCGATAAAGTCCCGTGATAAAAGTCCGTTATCGCCACGGTGGCTCTCGTCGAGAGGAGGATATTGTTGCGCCTCTGCCGGCCGTAAACTGGCGCATTATCTCCTCGGGTTTTACGACAAGAGAGCGAGAGAGTCGAGTAAAGTCGAATTAATTTATGGCCAGCCGAGAGGTCACGCTGGACTCTTCGACAAAAATCCTCCTCCGTCTCGGCTCTCTTGCTTCTTTATTATGTTAGAGGCCTTTTTGCCCGCTACTTTTATATCTCCTTACCGGTCAGAGCGTTTCTGTGATTTTAAGGGGGAGTGCGTGTATCTTTGTTGTATCTGGGAACTGTAACATTGCACTAAATGCAAATTAGGTCTGCGCTCTCGGACTACACGTGTTGAGCATGCGCGTGTATATCCTGTAATCGAATTTCATATGGAGAATAGTTGCGGTTTGGTTTTGAAACCGCGGGGATAATAAATTGATCGGGAACAGACCTTAGCGGACAATGTATGGTCTATGCATGCTAGAAGAACGTTAATCACACCTTCGCTAAACGCTCGTCCACTAGATAAACAACCATTGCTCACGCAGGAGGTGTCTTCGTATAATTTAATTTGAGAGCGGCTCGTAGTTAAATTACGTGAAATACGAACACACCTAAGGTTTTTAATGTCACGCCGGATTTTTCACTCGATATTTTGAAACGGCCGACGAGAGAGTAAACATTCTTAGCGCACGAATATACGAACTAAACTCGAAAATACCATTTCACGAGTCTCGCTTTATTCAACTCTGAAATTTCATTCCTCGACTTAAACCCGCGTGCGCACTCGCAAAAACCCAAGGAGAAACATTCTCAAAAGTAGGCTGTCTCGGCTCAACCACTACTCAGCGCAACCACTCGGCAAATATATATCCCCGCGATGCAAATGCCTACACTCTCGTTTCCATACATACATGCCTCTTGTCTAGACGCAATATAGACTCAGACTCCAATACACTAGAAACTCACCGTTTATGTAGACTTCCGCGTTGACCAGCGTCTCCTCGTCGTCGGTGTCCGGCCCGAGGGAAACCGGCGTGTAGACCATCGAGTCCCTTGACCTCATCTCCGGGGCTCGAATCTTGACTTTTGAAAATGCACCTGCGGGAAAAGAGGGGACGATTTAAAGGCGTCGATATTTCGCTTGATTCGGGGCTTGTTCGCCGGCGATATATGGGGATTTACGCTAAGTGGCCTTGGCCCTGCGCCGATGTACGCGCGCGACTTTCTTTTTCTGTTATGTGTGTCTCTGGAGGTGCGACGATTTTCTGAGATGCATGGCTCTTTATGCAATTTTAATTAAATGTTAAATCACGCGTGTCTTTTTTTTTAAATTCGGACTGGAAATGGATTGTGAAACGCGGGATGATTGATAATAAAGGTTGGGAGAGGGAAAAACCAATATGCTATCAGCGCAGGTGTAAGCTTTTAGGTGCACTTCGTTGGGAGCGCACAGTAATCGTCGCTTATTTAAAAGCGTGAATGCGCAGATAATAATTTTAAAAGGAGCCGATTGTTTTTGTCGTAAATCAGCGCCGTTAATCAGTTACGAAAATGAATTTAAAATCAATTTTTTTCTCTCTCTCTTATCGAGATCGCGCGCGGCCAGTTGTAATCGAGTTTGTTTTAACAACACGCGGCGTAGTAGTGTTTACGTAACGTTTACACCGGGAGTAATTAAAACGTTATTCTTTTAATTTGCTTAATGCAGTCTATACATATAATCGCGGCAGGAGGCTTGATTAACATTTATAAACTAGCGCGTCTAATAAGAAAGCTGGACTCTGTCATTTGCATTATTCATGCGCTACTTTAGCGCGACAATTAAGCCGATTTTTTTCAAGTAAAAATATCTGGAACTACCGCGCGAGCATGTGGTGCGAGAATGTTGCTCCGGAGTAATGAATGGTTTTCTCAATAACGGCGCATAATGAATGTGCGTATACAGGGAAAGTAAAACTCGCGCGGTGATGCATTAAAAAAAATTATCCTG
This sequence comes from Eupelmus kiefferi, assembly GCA_030522745.1. NCBI lineage: Eukaryota > Metazoa > Arthropoda > Insecta > Hymenoptera > Eupelmidae > Eupelmus > Eupelmus kiefferi. The sequence goes on from JAPYZB010002754.1 coordinate 4,441, forward strand.
GATTATGTATTTACGATATTATCATAAATAATAAAGATATAATGAATTTATGCAATGTTTATGTCTTTCTGCGTGCGCCCGCTCTGAGCGAGCGCTAAGTGTTTTTTTACCTTAAGTTAATCAATCTTAGGTTTGATAGACGATTTTAATACCGACTTAATATAGCAGTAATTGAAATAGAACATTGAAAAGTTCTCTAATGCAGTGTAATTTCACAACTAATACTCGGAAACCTCAACATTCTCCTCCGCTCCAGCTCCCCTACTTTAACGAACCCAAAAAAGAAGCCAAAATCCCATCCGTCGATCGTCGGAGCGCTCCCTCCGTCGCACCCTATATCCACCCACACGCGAGCCATTAATTCCAAACGGTCGCATCAGGCTGAGGCTGCAAGTCAACGTCTTGCGAGAAAAAGAATCGCTAACCTCGGCTCTCGCGCCTAAAAAGGGTGTAAACCGCTCCTCACACTCGGCAAACCAGAATTTCGCGTGTACAGGGCTGCATCCCGCTATCCGTCGCAGACGACGTGACTCAGAGCGCCAAATATAGAAATGGCCGTATGTACACTCGCGCCAGCTGGCATACCGATATTCTCGGGACCGGCTGCCTGTCGTATCGACCGAGCGGCAGGAAAAGCTTTACCTTGAGAGTTAAGGCTTTGATCTCTGGCGGAGCCGGCCTTTTGAATGTTGGCGCGCTTTGCGGCTTTGATTAAAGCTAGAGGGTGCGGGAAGAGCAGCTTTCTGGGATGCCGCGCGAGCTTGATTTATACCTTCGAGCAGGATGCGCGTTGAGAATGAGGGAGAGGTAGCTTTTTGCTTGGGAGAGGGGCAGCTTTTATTGGAGAATAAAGTTTGCTATTCCTGGAAGTGGAAGGAGATTGGCTCGTGGTGATGATTTTGCTGGGTTTGAGGTGGAGAATGTTTGGGATTAATGCTTGGTGTTGGCAGAAGTGTTGGGTTTTAATGGAATTAAATTATATTGAAATTGCTTAATTTTTGGGTAATTTGATCAATTACATTACTATATTATTTTCATGTACCAAAAACACGAAATTTCGCTTTAAAAATCAGTGAGTAATTGTACCCTCGAATAAAGAATGGCTGCGATATGGATTTTCATGAATGAAGGCAATTACGTGGACGCAAACCGGTGCGAACGGGTTAAAAAGAAAGCGGTCAAAGTTTGCGATTTTTTACGTGTCAAGTACATCTATATGCGTCGACAGACAAGAGAGCGGTTCGATCGGCTCAGATCCATATTAAATAAGATATCGAAATCGATACCCTTTTCAATATTTACATAAACGTCAATTTCTAACAGTTCGACAGATTTTAACAGTCAAGCTTTATTAACCCAACAAGCGTAATTGAAAAAAAGAAAAAAGAATTCCAGAGCAAATCGGCCCGCTTATCTCGTACATCTTAATACATAACGTCAGCGTCAGTTACATTGAAAACGAATTAAGGGGCTTCCGTAATCCGAAAAAACCAGGCCTCTCTCACTCCTTTCAACATAATTAAATCCGCGCGGCAATTCATTAAATCACGGCTTTACGATTTCGCGATCACGTCGGCAAACCGGCGCATTAACCTTTATAAATCGGCAGCCTTCTCCGGCACTAAACCCCTTAATTTTAAGGTCAAAATCGCCGTTTAAAATTAAATTCATTAACCGAGCCGGCGCGCGGCATAAATAGCCCCGGTGCGCGCACTTGAATCCGTGATTCCGCGAAGGGCGCATTAGCAGGCAGTGAGGCCTCTCTAATGTCGCGGCCCTCATTGTTCCTGAGGCGCAAGCGCAGAGCGCGGCCCGACGTCGAGACAGCGGAAAATCGAGCAAAGCGCGCCCCGCCGATTCTATTTCCGACTAGACGCGCCTGAGTATCTTTGAATCGCCGGCTAGACGCCGCGGCGCGTTCCTCGGAAATCCAGCCTGCGGTCAAGGGAGCGGAAAATCCGATACTTATCGTCTCGCGGCGGCGCGGGAAGGTTAAAAGGAGGAATCTCGAGTCGAGCGTTGACGTGGCGAATGGGGGACGGGAAAGCCGGAAGTAGAGTGGAAGCGAGGCGGAGTGATGATTTTTAATAGATTTGGAATTTTGGAGGATGGCTTGATGAGGATGGTTCAGTCGACACCTAATGAAGGAGGCCTGGAGGTAGGTGATTGGAGGGGAGTTTGGTATTTCGATTTTGGTTCGAGAGGAGGATGGTGAATGGTTTGGAAGTTTAGGGAGGTGATGAGCTTTTGTTTTAAGCTAAATGGAGATCGTTACCTAATGGATTAATGACGTTAAATCTAGCATTGCAAGAATTCGAAATATGTTAACATCTTTTTTCTGTGCATTTAGAATAAAATCACTTTAACAAATACTTTCAAAATTGTCTTATTTTCTAAAAGTACCTATTAAGTTTATGCTTTTTACAGTATAATACAGATGTCATTCTCGCAAAGCTTAAAACATAAATTATGGTTATATTAAAGAGACATCAAGCAAAAGTCACTAACTTCTCAAAGGTCCATTCTTTCACGTACTTTAAAACAATTTTTCATTTAAATTGTCCATTTATCATATTCGAACGTATACTCACGAGCTGTCATATAATTGAATCAATACATAAGACTTTGGCGAAGAATAATAACTTTAAGCCTTTTTATCCGCACTAAAAGATTGCGTAATTTACTAATGATCGATTGTGCCGAACTTTCGAATCAAAGTTCCATGCAAATGTAACAATCCTTGAATTTTAGCATTTAAATGCATAAATTCGAATTTACGTAACGTGTAAAACTCGTTACCTTAACGTTCTTTTAAAAGTTCTTGAAACAAACCAAATTTCTCCCGAACAATAAAGCACATTTTCTCAATTTCGCTTGCGTCATGAACCAGAGATTCTGATGTTTTTCTGAAATTCTTTTAAAGTGAGTCACTTACTATTGCGCTAATTCCTTTAATTAATGAATTTTTTGCTATCAAAGTTGTGTTGAAATTTAATGTTAGCTTGTTCCAAAAAAAAATCGTATCAATTCTATACAGTAATTATTTTGTGACATTATTCTACATAAATTTGAACCGATTCCTTCTCTCAAAAGATCACTCAATGCCGCCTCCTTCAATCCCAAAAACCCACCCACTAACGCATCACAACCTCCAAACCCCAAAAAAACCATACCTCACAATTCGCAACTAAAAAAAAACCAACGAAAAAACCCCCCAGAAAAATCAATTTTCCGCCGTTTCCAAAAAGGAAACGTTTTCATCGGAGCACGACTGTATCATAGACTCGCGCTCTTCCGTCTATCCCCCCGGATAATTATGCACCGCTCGGCTCCTCCAACGGGGGGAAACGAAAAAAGCCGGACTTAGCACGCTCAGCCGAGAATTCGTTTATTCTTAGGCGCATTCTCCCACTCCGGTATTATCGTACTTTTACCTTTTTTCCCTCTGTCCTCGAGTCGCGCGCGCGCCGGCACCCTCCTTTTCCCTTCTTCGGCCGCGCGTTTTCTCGCTTTTTGCTGCCGCGCCTCTTTTTTTTCTCTCTTCCTTCACCGCCGGCTTCTTCTTTTTTTCCTCGCCGACTTTTTACCATTCGACCCTCGACGAGGCGGCATGAGTGACCCGCTTCTGAGTCTCGGATTTGGAAATAGAATGCGAGGGATTTTTTTGCGCCGAAATTGGGAGTTGCATTTTTCCGTGGGGGCGTATGCACGAGACGGATGGAATTATTACGCTGGCGCTTGTAAGGAAATTGGAGAGGATAGCGGAGTTACGCTTTTAATTTGTATTAATTTTTGTCGCGGGTATTTTTGGAAGTGCCGTGGTTACATGGCCGAGTGAAAAGTATCGGTGGAAATGAAGGTTGTTTATCAAGATTCCTTTTTTTTTCGCGTCGATTGCTTTTCGAGTGAAAGTTTTTTTGAAAGATTCGAATAAATTTTGGCTGTAATTGAACGCGCGCGGATGAAATGCTTCGTCGCGCGTAATATTTAATCATTCGGCGCGAAATTAAAAAAAATATTTTTAAAGCCAGCTAAATAAATTCTCCCCTTAATTAAGTTATTCTGCGTTTCGATTTCTCGAATTTGCAGTATTTGACACTTTATAAAATGAACATTATATATTGCAAGTGTACTTGTAAAACAAATTACATCTTTTGTGAAAATTAATTTTTTCTCGCTCTCGATCGTAAACCTTCACACATTTCGAGTTATTTAAAAACCTGCTTTTAAATAAACCACGTAGGTAAAGGATTAATCCACCTAAACAAACCGAACGGGTTTGAAACAACGAAAAAATCGTCACAGTTCATTATCACCCTGAGTAATAAAACATGCATCCGCGCGTACTGCATATACGAGCCAACGACTTCTCTCACGATAAAGCAAAATAAACTTGGTGTCCCATAAATTTCAGAATCCGCGGAAGGTTGTTTCTTCCGAAAACTAAAATTCGACAGTTAATGGCCTTCTGAATAAGCAGACTGGGGGCGTTAAAGTCTTTTTTAATTTTTCCTTAATAGCCCATTGGAAAAAGAAGGATTAGGCGTAATCCGTCAGACTATTAAAGCGCTTCCCTTGCGCTACATACCCACATTATAAATATAGGAGTGTTTTTTCTCGCCGCGTAGCGCAACGGAAGTTAGTGCTTTTTGAGCGTCGAGATATTGAAGATTCCTGGCAGCTTGCGCGTTAGGGTGAAATTCTGAGTGTTCTTGAACTTTATGGAGATGGTAATTCTAATTTATTATTAATAAAAAAATTAGACAAAAAATAAGTGTTACTTTTTTTTAAAAAAGTGGATAATAGCCCTGCTGGAAATGGATTCCGTTTTATGGCTAGTTAATACCTTGTAGGATAGAAAAAAGGTAAAAACTAGCTACTTCTTGGTTTCCAGCTATTTTAAATGGTTAAATTACTACCAGATACACCTTTTCCGCGTTTAAAAAAATGTATCATAGATTATTTTTAAAAAAATTTTTCAACCGTTGAAAATGTAGTTTTCGAATAAGTAACAATTTATATACTTTTATGCACCGTAAGCTTCGAACTTTAGAATCTAATTTCAAATTCAATTTCCTCAGACATTAAAACAATTCAAATTCCAAATTACGCCCAATACATCGAACACACGAAAAGGTAAGAAAAAATCTCCCGCAATCCTATTTATACCCAAAAAATAAAACAATCAGCTCCCCATTCACTGCCATCGCAGCAAACTCCATCGAGCTCAGCTCCCCGCTAGACCCTCAGTCGCGCCTGTGCACACATCCAAAATTAATCCCCCTCGATCGTTTTATTTTTACCCCCTCCCCCCAAAAACCCATCGATAAATATCCCACCTCCCGACATTTCTCCTCAAAAAGTCTAATCCGCAAGCCCCATAACCAACCATCCAATATCTCAGTCAGCGGCGAAGCGCGATTTAAAGCTCCTCAGTCTCGACGTTCGCGGGGGGTCCTCGGGTTCGTCAGCTCTCGCGCGAGTTGAACGAACTCGCCTCGAGGCCAAAGCTGCAGGCAGTTCTCTCCGCGGCTTGAAAAAGCCCCGAGGAGGGGGAATTCCTCGGGGGTGATTCCCCGTAATGTCTCTTTAATAATAAAAAGAGAGGGCCCCGCGCCGAGGCTTTCTGTCTCTCTCGTCATTTTCTAAACAGCCGCGGAGCGAGCGGCGGCTGTTGCAGTAGGCGCACGTGTCGAGGCACGCGCCTGCCGTCACGTTTCACGCGCTGCACTCTCTTCCGTTTAGGATTACCGCGAGGAGAGAGATGCGAGGGGGATGAGGAGAGTGCTTTCTTTTTGGATTTTCGACTCGTTAGGGTAGGGATGAGGTGCTTGGAAGGATTTTTTGCGGACTTTTTTATGGTGGTTTTGGGTTTGAGCTCGTTGATTTTATGGAGCGCCGTTACTTTTTTATTGTAACATTTATTTGTAAGTTTAACGGGAGAATTATAATTTTTTATTAATTCAGTTGAATTTTTATGGAAGTTCTTAATACTTTAAATAATCGGTAATAATAAACTTTACTTTATATTATCTTATGTAATCATAGAAGAGAAGTCTACGTTATACGACAATCGATTTTATTTTAAATTAATTATTATACAAATTGTAGAAATAATAATATGAAGAAGATTGTGGAATCAGCAACAGTTTATACTATGATTAAGAATAAATTTTTGTAAGTGAAGTCAAATTTTGCTAAATTTTTTATCAATTAATGAAAAAGTTATTTGAAATTAAATCGAATGTCATAATATAATACGTAAAAGTAATTAAAATTTTACAGACTGGAATAAGCTAGTAAGAATCTAAATTTAATTTTTAATTAACTAAACCAAGTTTAGTACTCCGACGATTAACGACAGTCCTAAAAGTCTAAGCCAACATACAAAACGTCTCGGCAATCCCAAAGTATCAATGTCAAGAACGTCGAAACAATGAATCCCAGTAATCCCACTGGCAATATCTCTCTCCAAATCGTTCAATTACTCAAGCTCCAAATATACCCAGCACCGCACAATTCCTCCCAAAAACCCGCCTCCGCATACCCTTTACCCAAAAAGCTCGACTTGCAAGCATCCTAATACTGCCATCCTCTCTCCCAGCTTAATGTCTCACCTAGCGTAACTCAACTAAATTTATATATCTATCCATCGCGCGGCATCTAAAAAGCGAGGGCGGCCGAGGTAAAAGCGACGAAAAAGCGCGCCTCGCTCTAGCTCTGGAGGAGGAAAAGCGAGAGACAGGGAGCTAAATGATGTTTGCAAAGGGTGCTGCGCGCGCGCGCCTGACGAGTGACTGGTGGCTGGCTCTGCTGTAGCTGATAAAAATAGCGCCCGAGCGCGAAGGAATATACAGTGTAGCGAGAGGGAAGTGCAGCAGGGATTTGAGCGCCCCGGCGAGCTTGCACCGGTCCCCTCCGCTTCCGGTCCGGAGATTCCCGATTTCCCGGCGATTAAGG
>JAPYZB010002755.1:0-11398 GCA_030522745.1 Eupelmus kiefferi
AAAAAGTTATTGGTACTATACATTATTATTAATTAATCTGATTTACAAATTATTATACTTCATTTAAAATTTTAATAAAACATTGAAAAGATATTACTTTTTTATAAACAAAAAATAAAATAACATTAAAACAGAAAAATAGAATCAGAACAAAAACTAGAACTAGAAAAAAATTAGAAAAATAAATAATCAAGCTTTTTTTAATAAAAATATTGTATCTAAATAAATAATAAAATAAGATAAGAATATTCAAATATTATTGATAAAAACATTAAAATAATGCGCGAAACTATTTAAATTAATTGATTAAGGTATAGCGAAGTGTAAATATAAACCTCTGTACTTTAACGATCTGCGAATTAATTAGAAATTAAAATTTTAATCCATCTCCACCGAAAAGCGGCGTGAAAGCAGCAACGACGGATAGAAAAAGCGAGCAAACAAGATAAAAAAACTCGAGCTTCTCGGTCTCTCGGCGCGCTCTCTCTCGCAGAGAGCAAGTCTTTCAGGCACGTTTCCTCGTTTCTAAAATTAGACGCGATGAGGCCCTCTCTCTTTCTCTCCCGAAAGGATCTCGCAATTCTCGTCGCGCACGGGGCTATTTGCGTGTAATATAAGTCAGACAGGCCGCTCTCTCTGCCTACCGCCGGCCCGAAAGGATGACAGAGATGCGATGATGTAGACGTTTCCTTAAGAGCGGCAACGAGCGCCGGGACACGCTCCGATGATTTTCGAGAAACGATATCTGCGCTGCAGCCCGCCGGACGTTTAAGGCGCAGCTCTTCCACGGAACGCCTGCTCTCGGCACGAGATCTGGCTAAACCCTCTCGTAACATGTGCAACGTGAAACTGCTGTATCGTCTGTATTTTTGTTTTTTGGTATGAACGAAGCTAAAATTGGAGATTGACGAGACAAGTTGTTGTAATAATGTAATAATTAATCTTTATAGAGTGCACCTTTTACAACCGCCACGAAGAAAATGTATATTGAATAGTATTTAAAACGGACTAGTAAACATTTCCTTTACAAACGTTTCAATGGATACGCATTTCTTAAAGATTAATTATTATAAAATCTTAGTTCGTTGCAAACCAGTTTTAGATTCATTTATATTATTTTTCACGAAAATGTACCTTGTTTATAATATACCAGAAAATATAATTCAGATTATATATAAATATTAAAAATCTTAAAAATTTTATAAAACCTTATAAAAGTTTCGAGAAAAGGATAAAAAAAATACACATGTGAAATTACATCTCATTATGAGGTTTAGTAGACCTTTCTATTGCAACAACCTAAACTCACATAAAAAAAATCAGTGTACTTGATTATTTTATATCAAAATGCTATAAAAAGTAATAATTTTTATTATATTATATTACATATATCTAAAGCATTATAATTTCTTAAGTATACTCATTAATAAATTATTAAATAAAAAGTTTTATCAACGTTTTAAAAATATAAGCTCTACTATTCATTTATATCAGGGACTTCCTTTTTATATATACTTATATTACAGACGGATTATACAGTTTTAATCTATAAAAATTAGTAAGTTTATTTTATTAATTGATATAACTTAAATAAAATTTAGCACAAATTGATTATTTTTTGTTTTCAGTAAAAATTACATTATATCATTACAATATCGTTTTAATATTTCGCCGTTCCTAACGAGGGCTAGTACATTTCCAAAACTACCGATTTTCAACTCTCATTTACGGATACTCTAAGTGATTTTAACTTATCAAAGAACTTTGAATGTGTAATATTAAGTTGCATCTACAATCTATTAAGCTCAGATAAAAATTTTATTTTTGTTTTAAGTCCCAAAAAACAAATTTAAAATAGGTAGTTTGCGAAAAGTACTAGCCTTCGTTAGGAGCGACGATTTGTATTCTTACAATGTTTAAACAAAATTGAAATAATATTAAAACAATATCTAATCAAAATTGATACAATACTTATATAATATTTGTACAATTTTGATAATATATTTATATAATATTGAAAGAATATTAAAACAATATCTAAACAATATTCAAAGAATATTTATACAATATTCGTTTAGTATTGAAAGAATATTAAAACAATGTTTAAACAATATTCAAAGAATATTTATACAATATTCATACAATATTGAAAGAATATTAAAACAATTTTTAAATAGTATTTAAACAACATTTTTATTCAATATTTTTCCGAAATTTAAATTTAAATTATCTTGTAGTGTATCACATTAAGAGATCTCAAAAATCTTTTCTATTTACTTTTTCTAATCTACTTTACATTTTACACAACTTAATTTTCACACACCGAAAATATCTTTACTCCCGCGCTAGTCCCTCCACATCTGAAAGCAAAAGCCCTACCTCCTCTCTGCGGTTTCACTCTCACGTAATAACGATTAGTCGACGACAACGTCCATTTTCACCGCATCGCGCCGCGCTCGCCCAGCCCGCAGGACGTCGACGCGCAGCAAAGGGAAAGCACACGGGATGTTTTGATAAGAGGACTCGAGAACGCGCGCGCGCGACGCGATGAAGCCGGCTAATTTACTCGACGAAATCCGACGACGTTCCTACCGCTCCGTTTTATTTTTTTTCCCCTCTCTTTTCTCCCTTCTCGTGCGGTTTATGCTCCAGAATATGGGCGCGATTCTTTTCTTTAAGTGTTTGAGGATGCTTGGTGAGACTGATGATTCCGACGATGCTTTTATTGTGTTTGCGTTCGCGGGAGGGAAGAAGCTTGAGTAATTAATGTGATTATGTGTGTTTCTTTTTTGAAGATTTTCGACTGCTAAAATAGTCAAAGATTATTTGTTTTTCTTTGAGAGAGTAATAATAATTATTATTTTAATATTGTTTGTGTAAAATGTTAATAATGAAATCTTAAATACACAAAGGTAAAGTATACTAGATGTAATTTAAATCAATAAATAATGAAAGATTTAAGATTTATAGTGATTTATTCAAGTGTATTTATGGTTTCTCAAGTTTAGCACATATATCTTATTTAATTGCGACGGTTTGTGAAAATTGCTATCCAATTAATTAGAGCAAGCCAAAATTTGTATTTCTCAGCAAACTATGTTTCAAAATACAAAGTTAGTTATACTTAATTTACCTTCAATTTGGACAAATAAAATCAGAATAAACGCTCATCCGCTGATTTATGAATGCACCAACAACACACCTATTCCGAAATACAATTATAGAAACAGCTCGAGAAATTTTCAAAATCCAAAACCTAAATATAAAGTTTCTTTGAAACAACAAATTTAGATACATTAAACAACTACCATTGAACTAGGACAGTAACAAATAATCTACACATCGCTAATAGCCACAACAATAAAACACGACGTAGGAAACAACAAATCGCTCAATCATCGTCGCAATCTCCACTCCACTCTCTTGAATTTACGCGCAATTTTTCAACAAACCATCCTTCGCGCCTACGTTTTAACGCGCCCTCTCGCACAATGCCGCCAAAAAGCTTAACGATTTCTCCGAATTAGCACCCGCGCCACTTAGAGCCAAGACGGATCGCAAATTTATATTTCTGCGCGAGGACAGAAATCATTCGGCCGCCACGGTGACGATGATAACGTCTAATCGTCTCAGCGCGCGCGTTCGAGGCTTCCCCGAGAAGCGCCCCCGGCTAAAAACAGACATCTGCCGGACACACGTTGGGCCGGCGTCCAAGCGCGAAAACGTCTTAATGACGCGGCTGGCCGCGCGAGAGGAAAAAAAATACCGCGTCGAGTGTCTGACACGCGTTTCGAATGGAGCCACTCTCGGAGGAAAATTCGAGCAATTAGAAGCGTCAGTCGTCGACGAGTGTGCGGTTCCGAGGAGGAAAATAAATATTTTTTGTTTCGCTGAGCTTCTGTTGGCTTTGGAGGGATTAATTAACAAGTTCCGTGGTTTTATTAACCGCTGTCAAAAAATTGAATGACGGTTTATTTGTGGAAATATTTGTGAGCGCGTTCTAAAAATTGAGTTTATAGTTCCAAAAAATTTTTATGGCTTTATGGTAATAATGAGAAAAACAAAATCTTTAAATATTATTAAAATCATTGCAGAAAGTAAAATAAAATCAATAAATTCATATGAATTCTTGAGTCCTAAATGATAGAGGCTAAATTACGGAAATTAAAATATAATTTTAAAATAATTGCTTAAAACTGAAAATATTTACCTCAAATATTTGGAAAACGTTTGAATAATAAATTAAACGAGTAAATTTATAAAACATTAATCTTCATTTGAAGACTAGAGCGAAATTGTATTAAAAAATCAAGCCAAGCCAAAATATCTTGGAAGCGGTTGAATAAAATCGCCTTAATGACGCTCGCTCATAGTCCTAGGAAACTCGAACAATTAGGCATGTCAGGCCGGCTTGGCTATGTTTAGGTAATCAGACGATTTCTCGCAATGGAGCGGGTTATGTATTTTAGCCTTATATTTGATGGCCAGAGTTTCGCAAAGTGCGCTTTTGCATTAGCTTAATGAATTTATATTCTCCTTCGTAAAGGCTCCCTTTGAAGTCGGTTCATTTGTTTTGAAAGGAGGTGTTACATAGATTTATTTATAGAGAAAAAGCCCGAGGTCGTGCCCGTAAAACTATCAGATCTTTGTGATCTTATTACGTTAATATAGATAAAATTATCGTCGGATAAAAGAGTTTAGCCTTTTAGATTTAATTTGAATAATGGTTTGAGAAATTAACTTAATGTTCTGAAAAATAACTACGGATATCATTAAATTGATAAATATATTTTCGTGTAACTTTAGATCTATAACTTCGGAAGATAACTATTTAAGTTCATTTTTTTATTTTGGATTCCAATTTGCGATTTGATGGTTTTAGATATGCCTGAATTAATCAAAGCAATAAGTTAAAATTTAACACTTAGTAAAATCAATTTAGAAACTAGATACCAATATAATGGTCTTATCTTTGAAATTACTCTTTCTCTTACTTCAAACTGTATTAAAGTTTCAAAAAATAAGTCAGTTATAATATTGTTGTACTTACTATTATTGAATTCTGATACACCCGCTATACTACTTGTTGTTATATATGTACTTTTCCTACATAGATAAGTCCATTTTTCATGAGATTAACGATTTTCTATCTAGCAGTACAGTCAAAAAGGAAAGAAACAAGTTAAACATGGATAAATAAAAGCAATTAAACCTGTATTTATTTATTAATTTTTATAATTATTTTCATGCAAAAGAGGAACCTACAATCGCCCCGAAACACTGCAAACTCGATTTTGAAAAAACATAAACTTACGTACTTATTACAATTAATATAATAAAAATACTAAATATCTTAAAAGAAAATCTATATCAATTTAAACAATATTATAGATAAAAAATCAAAAATCAAAAATGGTAATATTTCCATTTTTATCCCAAAATATCAAGCAGCATTCCATCTTTTCCAACAGCTTCACACTTTAAAAATCATCTTATCACTCAGCACTCTTAATCTTCAAAAAGAAACTCGAGCACATCGCGACCCACATACACTGCCACACATAACCGCTCACACACACAGTTCGCGAGAGCCGGAAAATGGAAAGATAGAAAGCGAGTAGGCAAGCGAATTTCTGCTCGCGAGCTCGAGTAGGAGGCAGGGGGAGAGAAAAGCTGTCGGAGCGTGACAAATTGTCGAGCTAATCTGCGTTAACCAGTCTTTGAGCCTCGTCGTCATTTTCATCGTCGTCCCTTTATTCCTGCGCGGGACCGTAGGACGCGAGCTATAACGTCTAGCAACTCTCAGCGGCGCTCTAATTCGATTCCTCGGCTCTCGTTTTAGCAATTATTTCGCCATTAATACCCAGGGAGCTCTGTGTTCTCCCTCTTCTTCTCTCTTGCTTTTCGGTGAGTTTCTGGATTTTGACGGTAACGGATTTTTGTCTCGTAGATGCGCCACTATAGTTTATGTTTTGTGAAATTAGTGTATTGAATGTTTTTTGTTAACAGTATTATTATATAAAAATTATCCGACGTGAAAATGAGTCACTGTACCTAAAATTCCCCTCTTAAAATCAAAATTATCGAAAAAGTTCAATAAAATTAATCCTCTCTTTATCTCCTAGCAAACCAATCAATCGTTAAAAAAACTCCTTATAATCCCCGAACCTCAGACCATATTTACCCAACCAGTTAAATATTCATCCCACCATCATAGTCTTCCCGTAGCATAAATCTCAAAAAAAAATTATCTCGCCCTCAAAGCCATCTCCACCCCCCAAAAAAACCCTCCAGACCTCAAGCATAAAACAGGAAAAAATATCCGAACGAAAGTCGCCGGGCGAGAGATAAAAGCAGGGAGGCATTACGCGTGCGTACATACGTACGCTCGGGGCCGAGGAAAAATGGCATATTGGCCGCGGGAAATTCCGCGTTGCCGAGCCCATCAATCATATCGGTCGGCCGCAGCGTTCCTATTAAAACTGCATCAGGCTCTGGGCGCGCGGGCGGGAAAATCCATTTCGAATTTCGACTGCTACTTCGTCGGCGGCAGACATCCTCGCCGCGGAATAATATCGGCCGGTTGTTATGATAATCGTACGGGCCAGATCGCGTCGCGTCGCGCCAAGCCGCCCAGAAAATTGGCTCTCTGCATTACAATGACTTTCTCTCTCTCCGCCCCTCGAGCCTCCTGCCTTCACGCGCACACTACGCTATAGGAGCTATATGCTGGATGGGTGTGTGTGTGTGTGTATGTGTAGTTGATCTCCCCTGTGCTGAGTTTCTCGCGGCAGCCGATTTCTCGCTTGTTGGTACTTAGAGAGCGGAGGATACGTTGGCAATTATTGCCAGGGCGCTTATGGTAATTCGATGGTGTTTTAACGTGCGATTGCGTTATGTTAATGCTGGAAAGAATGGGTTTAGGGAGTTTCGAGTGCTCGTTGGAACGTATTTGAAAGTTAATTGTTTTTTTGAAAATGAGAGCTACTGTAGATGAGATTTTATAGTTTGAAAAGAAATACTACTTATGTTTAATTGGATATAGAACTTTCTGACACATATCGTGGAATACGTTATCGGTGATCAGAGTAAGGTTTAAATTCTTCTCTAAAAAATGCTTTTTCCGAAACTATGAGCCAGTGTAATATCTAAAATTTGTAATGGATATTTTATGGTCAAAAAATTACATTGAAATTTGCGTTTTAACGTGAGGATAGTTGATCAAAAATAGCATTTAACAGATCCGAAACTACGTTCTTCCATTTAGTATTCTACTTACCTGATTAAATAAAACTATATCTGCTAGGCTTTGAAGTAGTAATTACATATATAATAAAAATATATCCTATAATATTTAAAACACTCCACCTAACATTAAAAAACTACTAGTTACAAACTCCAAAAAACACTTCATACTTAAAAACAATGCAATAAAGCAGCAAACCCTTCATCTATAAATAAATCAAAACTGCTTCTAAATCGCTCGAGCCCCATATCGGAAATTTTAACACACTGCCATCAGTCTTTAATTATTTGCACCATTGCACTTTTGCGTAACCCCAAAAAGCCTCGGCCGCTCCCACGAACCAAATCTCCCTCCATCTCTCTCGCACTCGCTCTTATTCGATCGACGAAGCAATTTTCTGTCTCGTTTGTAGTGTCACGCCGCCGCCGTCGCGCCTTACCCTAGAGCTGAATAGAGCCTCTCCCCATCGCTTAATTCGAAAGAACTCTCAGAAAATTTGTCGCGCTAATCGCATTAGAAAACAATCCGGCCGCTCAAACAGAACGATTATGTTAACTACGTTCTCTCTCTCTCTCTGTTTTAACGATTAATCTTTTTAATTCGGATCGATTCAGGTTTAGCATCGGGAGTGCGTTACTTAATTTTTGATGAGTACTTTGTTTGCTCGGGACGATGAAGTGAGAGTAGAAGTTAAATGAATTTTCGCAAGTATAACGGTAACTTTAATTTTTGTTGGAAAATATAAAGTCTTATTTTCTCATAAATTGAAAAAATTCCTAATACGTATAATTGGCTGCGTAAAATAAATTAAAACCAAGGTTATACTGCAGAGCTTCAGACGCTTCAACATTAATTAATTAGAAGAAAAAAAATTGAAATCACGCTAATGTACATTTTATCGACTATTTGTATGAAAAACGTGTCGCAGGCAAGAGGCGATAATTGCCTGTTTTCCTTTAACGAGATTACCTTCGATTAACGTTAACGCGAGACTGCCGTAAGGAATCCTCGAATTACCCAAGGCACGTGACCAGCCTCGTTACGTTCAATCACGTTTCCGCTGTGCCGCCAAGCAAGATTAATGAATCCATCGGCGCCTAAAGCTTCCAAGGCAGAACCATTATAGAAAATATTATGTGAACAGATATCGGCAATGTACAATATTATGAGTAATGTATTTTTACTTTTTATATATAATAGTAAAAGTGATTTAGTTAGTTAATTTAAATGTTTTTTTTATTAATTATATTTAAATGAAATAACAATAGAGTATTATTTTTACTTTATATTAGAACTTGTATCACTCATAAATTTAAATAGTTTTTTAATTTTAATTTCTTTTTAATTTCAACAAAGCAAAATTAGGACTTTATTTTTATTTTTATTTACAATATACTCTTATAAGGTGCTCATAAAATGTAATGTTTACAAAGCTGCATTCTATCACAAATTTTCTATATTCAGATTAAAAGAAAATAAATGAAAATCTACACGTCGAAATTTTTGCTTAAAAAACATATTTACATTATTAAATTGAACCTAGTAAACACGATGGTAGAATATTTCCTGCAACATACAAGCAACAAAATATATAAACAAATCGAAACAAAAAACAAAGTGACACACGGATTAATAACGCCAGTTTCAACTCGTCATTCAATTCTCAATCAAACAATTCCCTCAATTTTCAACACTCCCCCGCAACCCCGTCGGCCAAAAAAACACGTCATCTCAATCAGCCGCGACCACAAAGCTGCACTCGGCGCACTCAGCATCGATCGCTCTCAAATAGTCCGGCCAGCGCTTTTCGCCAGGGGATTATTCAGATCGATCCCTTAAACACATCCAGCTCTTCCAGCACCCCCACCCCGCACAAAAGACGAAAACCTCGATGTATACATCCCAACTCCCACGGCTCCTTATTTGCCTGTGCGCCTCGCAAATAAAGTCCGCACTTGTGCTCCCGCGAGGGTCAGCCCGATCGCTTTTAAACCGGCGACGTGAATCCCGGCCATTCTTCGGAAGACCGAGAAGAGCAAACGCTCGTACAATGCTGCGCGACACCGAGACGACGCCGGGCGTCGAGAGCGAAAATCGTTTACCGAGTACAAACACGCATGGGCACGCGAGTTCGTCAATTATACCGTCACTTTGCAAGAAAGAGATAGAGAAGTTTGCGGGCTTTGTGGATAGCCGGCATTGTACAATCGCATCTGGCTTTAATTACATTAAATTTGCGCTTAGGGCACGCGCGAGTTCGGCTGATAGAGAGTGAGATTCGACTGTGGGGGTGGGCGAGGGGTGAAAAATTTGGAAATTTTGTAGTTGTTTAATGCTGGAAATGGGTTTTGCGAATTATTTTAATGTGAATATTATTTTCTCGAGTGATGTAATGTAAGTTAAGGGAAGGTAATAAAATCTTCAACAGTGTTTGCCATACTTTCAGTAATGTCAAGATTAAAAAGCAAGAACGATAATATGCAAAAAAATTTTAATTTATGCCGGTAAGATAAAAAATGTTAGACGTTAATTTAATTTTTCCTATCCTTCATTTTTACGTTCAGTATACATTTTCTTTTCATCATGTAATTAAAAGAAATCTTTCATATTGGGTTGAGAATTTTAATTATTTAATTTTCAATGATTTTTATATTTAAAAACTATTAAATAAAATATCTTAAAAATCATAACTATATTAAATAAAAATGCATGATAAAATGTATGTAATCACGGTGTAAAAGAATATCGTCGAAATTGTCAACTCAGAAGAGAGGAAAGTATATATATCTACAATATGCTTCAGGCTGTAATCTGAGCCTACCTGTAATCTTACTACTGTATAAATCCTGTCACTGTAAGAGGTTACATACAAAGTGCGGCAAGTAATAATAAATCATAGCTGGAAGGCACTTTAATTAATGAAATATAAGCTCTGTAAAAATTAAATAACATAATTCGAAGTAAATATTACTTTAATGTAGTACTAAATAATTCATTTTTTATGGTAGTGGTATGATATCTAAAATTTACACAGATATAAAAAGAATAATCTTGTGAAGCACTAAAAACTGTAAATATTATATTTTATTCAATTTGCAAACTCTTTTTCCGATATCATGTTTGTCGAATAAAAAAAAATTGTTTCTGGTAAAAAATTGGAAATTTTTTATCCACCCGTGCGTCATGCTGTAATTTCAGCTGGAAAAAAGTTAGACAAATTTTGTCATGCTGTAATTTCAGCTGGAAAAAAGTTAGACAAATTTGATCATGCTGCAAATTATTATAGTGAACTTTGATTTAAGTAAACTTAATTTAAGCAACTAATTCAAACATTGTACATCATTACACGTAAAACAACTACTAAAATTAAAACCAAAATAGTCAACCCAAAAAAAAGTAATTATCACCCACCCAACATAGCACAAAACATGCAAATTAATTACACAGTCTTCACCAGGACTATTCATCCCTAACTCAGGTAAAACAAAAAACCAGCTCCGTCCTCGCAACAAACGAAGCAAAAAAGGCGCATCTCGTTTCAGCCGTACACATTCACGCACGTATAGACGTAGACACGCAGGCAGAACTATCGCACGTTAACGAGATACAAATCCCATTACGGCGTAAACCTTCTCCCGATCCGTCGCCTCCTACTTTTGTGCTCGGGCACATTCGGGGATAATCTGCATGCCCTGTCTCTCTCTGTCTCTCTTCTTTCGCTTTTTGAGCGCGCTTCCTCCTTGTCCTCGGCTGTCCGTCGCTCTTTCTCTTCGTTCGTGCGGCCGCTTGTGTCGCAGTGTCCCAGGGCGAAGCTTGCCCCGAGGCCGGGGAATATCTCCGGCCTCGAGACATCTGCGCGCTGATTGAATCCACGATGTTCTCTGGCTCGATGCTGGGAAGAAAGAGAGAAAGACGGATGGAGCTGGAGACGCGACGGATTGTTTTGTTTTGAGGGAAATAAATGAATGAGATCGGTACAATATGTTTTATTTGGGTTGCTGTTGTTGTTGTTGTTGTTGTTGTTGTTGTTGTTGTTGTTGTTTGATGGATGTGAACGGGTTTAATTACTGGTGTGGGAGATAGATATGCTTACTGTTGAGATCTAATGATCGTTAGAAAAAATAGATATATTAAGATTTAATAAAAAGAAAA
>JAPYZB010002756.1:0-11395 GCA_030522745.1 Eupelmus kiefferi
AGTGATGTTGATATAATTAGTCAGCTCGAGTAAATATATCAAATTTTAATGTAATATATTTTAGAGTTGATATATGAAATATATAAAATGTATATTATTGCCAGATTTAACAGAGATCGGAGAGATATAATTTTATAAGAGATCCTTACGAGAGGTTTCAATGGGAAATGTATATTTTTTTAAATATTTGGCTTTAGAGTCAGAGGTGTGGAAGCTTCGTGAAACATTGTCCTATGTGTACTGCAAACCTTTAATGATAATCGACTTAATGTTTCATGATTAAACACCAATTAATTAGTATTCTCTGTTATATTGTTAAATAAATTATTGAAAATTTATAGTTTTATCAGTAATATAATTAACATTTATAAAGATGATTTTTTATATTATTGATTAAATATTAGAAAAATCCTTAGTCTTACTTAAGAATTAGGATCGAAGAATTTTAAAACTAATTACTTGCATAATTAGGTTATTTTTTCAAAGAAAAATTTAGCTCTTATTTTAGTAAATTACTAACGATCTTATAGTTATCGAGTTAGAGATATATACAAGTAAATCCTCAAAGTGATTACACAAAACTTGCAGTTACAGTAATTCCACGATTGTGATGATATGAAACTATTGAGTAATAAAAATGAAAGTCAGCAAATATTTAAGTCAGAGTCTCTATATTTATGTGAGAAAATAAAAAAAAAATGTACAATCGCAATTCCATTAGTAAATAAAATGCTAGTTCGACTCGTTGAAAATGACCCGCTCCTCCGTATCAAGCTTAAAGAGATGATGCACGGCGTAGTGCGAAAAAATGGCGAGTTTTTTGATCGACTAAGTGAATATGATAATGAACCACCCCGTCGGAGCAATGCATCGTGCAAAGCGCTACTAAGCGCCTATAAGGATAGGTCGACACTTCGATTAAAAGTATACGCGTTAAAAGGTAAAGTCGAGCACTAAAAATATGTATAGTACCAAAATGCAAGTAAAGAAGGTAAAGATTAAAATGTGCACTCGGAGAAAGAAAAATTTCGATTTTGGTCTTAGCGATCTCGATGAAGGACTGTGATCGAAAAATCATTTCAAGCGGATTGTTATCGATATCATCGAACGCCGATCCAACTTGGTTAAATTTAGTATAAATTTTCTCGCCGGAGAGCCAAAACTTTTCATACTAATGATAAGAAGAATTAATTTGGCTTGATAGGTATTGATACCAAAAACTCTCGTCGTTTCCCGAGTGCACGAAGCAATTGATAAGAAAAAGATGCATCACTCATAAAAAATGAGTAAACTCTTTATTTTACCATACCTTATAAGAAAACAGGTGCATAAAAAAGTAAGCGCAGAATTAAGAATTAAAATCATAATGGTTTAAAGTGAATAAAAAAAGAATTATATAAAAAATATACAAGTGTGTGCCAGTGTATAACTCGTATAAGGTCGGCGTAGCCCGAAAAAATCGTTGTCTATCGTCTAGCGATGAAATTTACGCCACGAGTAAAACCGTGCAAAGCTAGGTCGTCTAGTTTTTCCGTTAGATTTATTAGCTAGTCTTTTGGTTAGGTGACAAAGAAAAAAAAACAAAAATATTAAATGCAAAAATCGTTATTGTAAAGCTCAAACGCATGTCGCTGGTTGATTGATAAGAAGGTAATTAAAACAAGTGGTGTAAACCCCTAAATTTGTGATGCGAAAATAGAAGAGTAAAATAATCCTTTATACCCTCAAAAATGTTTTCATTTTACTGATATCCTTAACTACTTTCACGTTCTAAATTGCTTTTTGAGAATACATCTAATCACAAATATAAAGAAAATAATTTCTTATAATAGATTGTATTAAGAGTCTAAACTTTCTCGCATATTCATGTTGAAAGTTAAAACTCATCATCGAATAAAACGAATACTGTTGTTAATAAAATTAAAATAAAAATTTGAATACAATTTTGGACATAAAGTACTAGATTATCAAGATTTACATCGCCTTAGATCCCAATAGCATGAAACGTTTTAAAAAACGTTACTAAAACATTTTTAAAACGATTTTTGCTCTTGAGGTGATTAAAACTTCAAAACATTGCATCAACTTACGTTTATTCTAATATTGCTGTCAAGTTATTAAAAAGTATGAATTCATAATCCAAGATATATTTTATTATCTTTTTTAAGTTCATTGAATTATGTCAAATATTGTAAACAGATAATGAACAAATACAAATCAAATTTTAGCGCTGAAACTGAACTATTTTTAAAGTATACATATCTAAACTTCAAATTATGGATGTCGCTAACTATTTCATTCTCAAACACACACATGCACACACACATATTACATTAATATAAAGGTATATGTATATAAACAATACTATTATAAAATCTGAAAAACTTGAAATTTAAAATTGAAGTTTTTAAATATATGAATACGGTTATAAAAAGATTATAATTTTACTAAATTCAGGATGTTTAGCGAGCAGTTTTTACAGGAATCGTTTGTATTTAATATGACTGAGTTCACTCAAAGCAATTTATATCGTGAAATAAAAAATAATAAGAGAAAAATGAGTGAAAAAAATTTGGATATCCCGTAAAATTTGTGCGGAGACGTATTGCAAGTAGTCGATGATCGTCATTTGATGCGCATATCGAGTTGAGCTGACCTTTGTATGTGTAAAAAATAGACAGCAAAACAGTAGATAAAAAATGAAAAACGTTTATTTATCATGAAACATACAAATGTAACTATTGAAGTTTTCCCATGAAAGTCATATACAAAGATAGCTGAAAATTAAAAAAAAAAGATAAAGCATTTTAAGTTGCGAATCTT
This sequence comes from Eupelmus kiefferi, assembly GCA_030522745.1. Classification (NCBI taxonomy): domain Eukaryota; kingdom Metazoa; phylum Arthropoda; class Insecta; order Hymenoptera; family Eupelmidae; genus Eupelmus; species Eupelmus kiefferi. The sequence continues at coordinate 2,824 of JAPYZB010002756.1, forward strand.
CAGAGGAACGAATTGTTTTAGGGTAGCTACAAACTTAAAACTATTAAAAAATTATTCTTAAAAAAGTCTGATGAAACATGAATACTAATTAAAGAAACGAAAAGAAATGAAAAACAAAGCGTTATAAAATAAACTTTTTCAAATCATTTTTTTCTGTCTTTTCGTCAGACTTTTAGAAAAGAATTTGAACGCGCTTTTCATTGTTTTCTAAAAAAGAAAAAAAAAGAACAAACAAAAGATGATCCTAGAAACAACAAAAGTCACTCCGCGAACAAACCATTTTGCGGGAGTACACAATTTTGATTTCAGAGAGAATCTCAAACGACAATAGCAAAAAATGTATATATCGACACGATATGCGCAATCTTGATTTTCACAAGTATTCAGCGTTGAGGCGTGCGCTGTCAACCCCGGAGAAAGAAAATAGATAAAATACGTTTACGAAGAAAAAATCAAGAAAATCGAAAAAAGAAAAATCTATTGAAAAAAGGGCGCGCGGGCTTTTGAGATTCAACTGTAGTGCCTGAGAAGCATTTATTCTTTGTACGTAGTCTCGTAAAATTGCATGCGTGTCGCGCAGTAAAGAAACGTGCAATTCAATTGCCTACGGCTATGTTGACGCGGAGGAATGTGTTGATGGAGAATTTGTAAATCTGTAGGAGAGAATAATGAGGAAAATAAAAAAGAGCACTAAGTGGGCATGCTGCAAATATCTAGAAAATCAATGTTGTACGAGTGTCGCGTTACACATACATTGCGAACAAAGAATGCAATTTTTAGGGATCGACTGAGAGAGATAGGAGAGACGACGACGACAAAACGCAATTATTGTCACAGGGGTAAAAAAAAACAAGAGGGAGTTTGGTCGCACTAGAAACCTTCGCTGTCGATCGCTCTGCAATTAGTTAACCATAATTAATTGTGATTCTATAATTATCATAGAATAAAGTATAAACTAGTTAACTGTAATTATATATTTTTTATAATTAACCGTAGCTGTTAGTCTTCTAGTGGTGTATATGTGACATCGGTTATTGTCATCGATTCTTCAATGATCGACAGCATTCGAGATCCTCGCGTCGATACCTGCAGGCATTTATCGATTAGAGAAATGTGCAAATTCAATGTTGCGCTCAAGTGACTCGTTGCGAAATTTACTGTGGCCAAACTCCCTCCATCCCAAATTTAACAAATAAAAAAAAATAAAAACGCACGTGCGGTTGTGCTAATCACGAAGTTGGCAGGATACGTTAAATTTTCAAATTCTACGCTAAATGATGTTTGTTTTATTCCGCATGATCTGTGACTGGTAAAAATTCATGATCGCAGATCCTGAATATATTAGAATTGCATGGCGATTGTAAATTTATTGAATGATCATAAAAAAGCTGATATATACGTTGATTTTCAATTCCTGCGCATTTTTGTCTGTGGAACACGAGTTTTGCGGTTACCTTACAAATGAAAACTATGGTTAGGACCATGAAGTTACATTGTAAAATATTAATATTAATATTATAATAAATTTACAATAGTTATAACAAAAGAACAATTTGTTTCATCTTTATTAAGTACCCCCTGCACATTTACGTTTTTATTTATTATTAATTATTTGTTTCATTTTAAACAACTACTTATCGTTATTTTTAATATATAAAAATGGGCTTCTAAATTAGCCAAATCTATACCAGCATCGACGAGCGAGCTTGTAATGATCAATTATCGTAGGTCAGGACCAGACCAGGTTACATAGAGAGATGAGATATACAAAAATATCGAAAAATAATATTAAATAAATATTGATAATAGAAAGGAATCGGGAATCCTTATATTTTCTGATGGTGGTGGTGGAAAAAAATATTTTTATAATACAGATAATTCATTAATTTTTAACGTTATTAAATGTACTTTTATTGTAAGTTGTAATAATATAGAATATTAACATTAACATTATTCTTTTCTGTTGTTAAAGACAGACTCTGTCTGTGTTTAAAATTTTTTTTAAATCAAAAATAATTTGTTAAAAATCGACAGAGTCTTTCTTCAACAACACAATTACACGAACGATAAATTCTCTTCCTAACTTTATTTTTTTCTAATAAAAAATTAATAAATTCACCATAAACTTGTATAATAGGTATAAATTCATAAAAGTTTTAATATTAATGTTTTCTCTTAAAAAAGATCAATTTTTAAGGTCTCATTAAACAAATTATTAAAGTTCTTACATACGGTACATATGTAGATCTATCATAGAAATTATAAGAAATTAATTTTGTTAAATAAATCTGCTGTTTTTTTTATTTTGATCATAATAATTTATACTTTGATAAATCTTAAAAATAAACGACCAGCGTCAGGCGGAATAATTTATTATATTTGTAGCTTCCAAAAGATTCGTCACTGTCGTTGACAGTTTGTATGACATATTTTGCATTGCAAGTCGACTTTTTATCCCAGCATTATGAAGAGCATAATGATAAACATCAGAGTAAAACTAAACAAATAAAGTTTATATCATATGATTTTCTTATTATAAAACAATTATTTAATTTTTATTAGACTACTTTACCAGATTATTTGGATCTGCTGGTTCATCTGAGAACTCGGAACTGACTTCAGAACATTTTACCACTGTTGCACGCCAGGGAGTGACCACCAGTATTGCATTTGATCTCTAGCATTAAAATAATTTCAAATTATATTAGTATTTTTTATGTTCATTCATTTTACTGCTTTATTTATTTTATAATGCAAAATTCTATCGAAATGCACGTATAACCTTGCACTTGACTTATTTGACCGTAAGATAAACATTTCACCTTAAGTTTTGACTCATCTGATAAGAACTGATGTCTTACAATGCTCTCATAAGCTTTCATTGTGCACAATAAAGAACACGAAAATAGAATTAATAAAGAAGAAGAGTATATTTACTTTCGTAAAAGTGCAGTACATAACATTTAATTAACATTGAAAAGTACAAATTCACTTCAATTAGCAAAGCAAAGAAACAAAAAAAAATCTTAAATTCTCTTTTTACTTTCAACCCACCAAAAATCTCAAGAACAACCAGCGCGCAATCCAAAAGTTAAGAAAAGCTTTTTGAAAGCTTCTTATCTGAAAAGACCCTTACCAGCTTGGCCATGCATCCGTGCACCTCTTTGATCTGCATGGCTATCTCTCGGGGCGGTCGGGTCGCGTTCCAGCGTGACCACGAAAATACGTAGGCGGTTGAGAGAAGTCCCATGCAGGCCTGGAGATGCCTGCCGGCGACCGGATGTTTCAGTGCCAGGCCCTTCAGGTAGCTCGCAGCGTCCTGCTCTGGGAAGACATCGCAGCCTGCAGCTCGCATTTTCTGTTTGAGAGAAACATACTGCCGTTAGAACTTTATGGGTAGTTTCTCTTGCACTTTGTGATAAATATCTTTTATGAACAATTTTGAATATGCAGAGAAAGGTCACTCTGCAATTAGTTAACCATCAGTTAATGTCAGTTTTTTTTGTTCAATTGTGCTTTCATAGATTTCAAGTAGATTTAAAGGAATTTTCTTAAAATGCTAAAGTTGTGATATTGTAATTTAAAAATAGTTTCAGATAAAATGTTAAAAGGTTGAGTAAAGATCTGTAGAGAATATCATAAGAGAACTTAAAAATTGTTTGATGAAAATTAATTGGAAAGTACAAAAATTAATTCTTGTCAAGATTACATTATTTGCCAGAAGATAAAGTAGTTCACTTTTTTAAAAACGAAATAAAAATTATTAATATGATTTTTATTGAAGAACGTCCTTATCAGTGATAAGTTGCAATATCCATATTGATATTTTTCAGAATTTCTTCCTTTATTAAAGCTCATTTGATTTTTTTAAACGAATAACGTTACCTTCTAGCAAATGATATAATCTTGACAAAAAGTATTTTTTCAATTTATTCAAGAATATTTGGATTTTTGTGAAGTTTTTCGTAAATATTTTTCGTTGGCCTATTATTATCCTTTTAATTTAACATATACCTAAACATATATTAGTCAAAGTATTTGTTTGGAATAAAGTAAACGCAATATGTGTGGGAATTGCTTGCTTTTCGGGAAAAGCAAACTTCGGGATACGGTTGCAGATTTTGAAATATGAAGAAAATCAAAATTTCAGACCCTAGCGCTTTAGAAAACTCAAGTTATTCATATTTTTAGTTTTATTTTAAGGAAATATTGATACCATCGCTATTTTTCAAACCTTATTTATTTAGCCTAGAAAAAAACTTGTACGTATCTGTAAATACATAAAATTAAACTAGAACTAATTCGCTTTTTACAGAATTAAAATATTCTACGTCACTCAAAAATTATAACAGTTCAAAGTACAACAACAAAAATGTACCAAAACTAGAATTCCAATTTTACTCGTTATTTTATACCTTTTTTATCCCTAACTGCAAAATGTTATAACTTTTAAAGTAAGAGGAATATTATAATTCTGCAAAAAGCAAATGAAAGCTTCTTTTGTCTCTTCAAGTTTAATTGTATGTATTTACAGATACATACAAGTTTTTTTTCTAGGCTAAATAAAAAAGGTTTGAAAAATAGCGTTTGTATCAATATTTCCTTAAAATAAAACTAAAAATATGAATAACTTCAGTTTTCTAAAGCGCTAGGGTCTGAAATTATGATTTTCTTCATATTTCAAAATGTGCAACCGTATTCCAAAGTTTGAGCAAAATCCATGATCCGGATCCCTGACACTCTTCTAGTCAGTGCGTAAATTATGGCTATAGAAATTAGAATATTCGTTTATAATTTGTTTTTCATTATTTTTATTTTAATATGCTTATTTCGTGTATTAAAATTAAGTTTCTTTTCAATCTTATATCCTTAAAAATACTTTGAATAGATGTAGAAAAAATTATATTTGACAGTTAAAAAATTTAATTAAATATTTATGTATCTTACAAGTATTAATATATGAAGTCTCATATAATTGTTTAATAAATCTTGTAATGCTGTCGATCCTCCTCCAACAATTGAATGCAAACAGACTAGATCTTCCTAAAAAATCAACGAATTGTTTGATAGAGTGTAGACATATAAGGTAGGATTTGTAATTAAAAGCTCAAAATGCTGTATAATAACTATATTACTAATTTATTTTTTCTCATTCAAAACTAAATTTTATTATACTTCTCTACTTTTGAATTATGACGACAATAATACAGTTTCTCTAAAGAAGTAAATTTTTTTAACTACTGTATTTGTTAACTTTATTGAACTCAAAAACTTTTAAATTAGAATTTCAAATAGTAAATATATCCTTGAAAATCACGCAATAATCACCTCGACTAACAATATACGTACTCTAACAAGAAACTCAAGCTGGATAATAGCACCGGTAATGCTGAGTATAACTCCACCCTCGCTGCTCTTTCCTGTCTCAGGCTTGAGCTCCCAGCTCTGGAAGGGCAGATTGACGAACCGATAGCCGGCCAAGCCATGAAGCCCGAGCCTACCTGTACGAAAGGTAATCGTCTGCTTCTCCTCGTTGTACTTGATGTCGTGTACGTCCTCAGTAGACCAGACCCCCTCCTCGGGCAGCCAGTGGGCCACTAGAGGTGGCTCGAACCACATTACCGAGTCCGGCAGTCTGTGGCCAAAGAGAAATTCTATGTGTACGCGTGTGTGTGAGAGCGTTAAATCCGGATCGTGTCTGCATACGAATCTGTACAATGCCGAGAGTGGGCACAAAAGGGGGTGCTTAGGGGGCTGAGTAATTTGAATTGCAAGGTTTTAGTGTGCACGGGGATTGAAGTGGCGTGCTGCTGCTGCTGCGGGATTGTCGTTGAGGGCTAAATTGTTGGGCCGTCTCATTGTTCGGTGTATGGAATGGAAATTTTACTTGTTAGAGGGAAGAACTGAATTTTGTAGTGTGTTGAGAATGGAATTTATGTTATAAGCATAGCAGATGGATTATTGTTCTCGTAGTTGGTTCAACAAGAATTCAAGCTTTATTGTGAGAATTTTGAAATTATCAAAGCATTTGTTCAAAATAGTTCTTACTAAATTTCCAACTATTTTTATCTTTAAAACTCCTTCATATAAAAAAATGTTTTCTAGTGGTAACCATCTACCGGAATTTAATATTTCACCAAATCAAAATTATTCAATTTAAAACAGGCAAATCCAATTTACCGACCCGTTTGATCATAAATATTCAAGCAAAGGCGAGATCGCAAAATTCTCTTCTCTCCATTATTATGGCGCTGCACGTCTAAATCTGCAAACGCCGCGCGGCTGGGGGCATCGTCACTTGATTAAATCTCGGTTTACAATTCAATGGAAGAGGTGAGATAGAGAGAAAGAGAAAATGAGAGGAAGAGAAGGTAGAACCGAAAAATAGGGGAAAAATAAGTAAGGAAGATGGGAGAAACTATATAGAAGAGCAGTCTCGCACGTACTTGAGGGTGACAAGCGCAAGTGCCTCCATCGCAGCCTCCAGCGCTTTCATCTCGGCCTCGATGACTTCCGGGGTGCGCTCGGAATCCGGGGCGGGCGGAGGCGCTTTATACGGTCGCGAAAACTTGACGAATTCGAGCTCCTTCGGCAGCTGCACTGAGTCAACCGTGCGGCCAAATTAAACCCGCGCACTCTGCAGACGCCTCCCTACATGCCGTTTACCGTCTACCCTCTAGTAGCGCTCAGGGACGAGTAGTCTCTTGACTTTGATTTTATGAGAAAAATACTGTCCGACGGCTTTTCAAAGGCTTTTAGAGGGAATTTGCTCAATGCCAATTGTAGCTTTTTGGTGTTATTTATTTCAAATTATTTTTAGATGAAATCAAACTTGATTATTTAATTTAATTTTAGTTAATTATATACCGAAATGCCCTTAGCGCTACTTGAAGTTGCAGAGTCGTTTCAAGTGTTGAAAAAAAATTTGTAACAAAAATACATGATTGAAATCTAAAATATTTCATTAAGATATATCAATCGACAAGTGTCTGGATGCCGTTTCTCAAATTAAAAATAATAATTCAATTATGTAAAAACAAATTGCTAAAGTTACTATTATATCTTCGATACAGATATTGCAAACAGCATTAACTCACTCTACTAAAAATAAATGCACACATAAAATTATAAATCAGCCGACGAAAGAATGACTGGCAACAACAGATAGAAGTAAGTTTGCCAAATTTAATTTCACCGAATCAATATCGTAGGTGGTCGCTTATCACCTCCAGATACTTATCGCTTTTCTCTGAATCAATTCATTACCATCCTATCTATTTAGCGCATTATGACTAATTTGCCAACCGGATCGCTTATTGTTTAAAGCCCGCCAATACTCGGATATTATTACTCACTTACGCGTTGTAAGGAAAATGTCGCGCCGCATATCTTTGGGCTGCGGTGGCTGATTGATCAGGTCGATCCGATAAAGACCGCCCAGAATCGCGTACTTTCGCAAATTTATCTCGGTCTTCTTGCAGCGCGTAAAGAGCAGACGCCTCGATTCCTTTCTGATCTCATCTGCGAACAGATAAGAGATTATTACAGCGTCGATGACTAATGAGCAGGGAAGATGGATGGGTCTATAATAAAAAAGTTTACGCAGGCTGGATTCGCTGATAACCGGCAATTTGCAGATAGTGACGTGGTGATCGTGTGAATGTTTAATATAATAGTCATGACTTTTGTTATGAAGTTACGTAAATGTTGTTACTTAAAGATATGGTCTTTTTAATTATTTTGGTCAGACTGATAATGATGAGATAAATTCTTGTATTATCAGTCATGGGAATTCCAACTTCCCAGTTAGATCGAACTCTACATAGATGAAGAGGTTATTAACTTCCTTGTAATGATCTCAAAAAAGAAATTCTTGAAGCTTTATCAAAACTTCGGTTCAAAGAACTTATGTTTTCCTTGTTATTATTACAAATTTCAATAGGTACGCTTAAATCAATTTCATTTAATCTTTTTGAAAATTATACTTGACAAATTATTTATTAGATATAAACGATAAATTTTATATCATACATAATTTGACACGTTAATTACGTATCTCAACAAAGTAAATAAAGAATTTTCTCATCCCAAAATTTTTCCAATCCCAAATCAGGCATAAATAGTCTTTTCCACGTCTCTCCAACGATCGACCCTCATCCCAAATCCATCCCATCTCCGGCCAAAGTGGCCCTCTCATTGACCGGAAGTCCGAAATTACAAAACCGTCACTCGCAGATAGCCCCCCTTCCATTTCCAGCCCCTCTTACCTTCTTTCGCCAAAATGATTTCCTCGGGCTTGACCATCTGCGGGGGTGGAGCCGCTTCCTTCTCCTCTTCCTGCTGAGTAGCGGCGGCTGCTGCAGTGGCCGCGGCTTTTTTAGCTGCGGCTTTTTTCGACTTGCGGCCCGTAGTTGGTGCTGCGCTGGCGCTCGAAGGTGGATAAAGGATTTTTCTGATCATGGCGCGCTTTTGGTCTATGCGCTGCTGTCGCGCCTCGCTCTGGTCTTCGCGGATCTCCTCCAGCTGCTCGAACTCGCATTTGCAGAAGGTTAGTAGGTCTGGGGAAAATGAG
>JAPYZB010002757.1:0-11391 GCA_030522745.1 Eupelmus kiefferi
CGGCAACTCTCTCTCTCTCTCTCTCTTTTTCTCTTTTTCTCTATCTAGCTACTCTTCTCTGTCTCTCTCTCGCGCTCTCTCACTTCATGAGAAATCTTTTTTTTTTCTTGTTCGTTGGCGCGCGCGGGGCCCCATGGGAAAGCGATCTTAATTCTTCTCGTCTCGAGTGGTTCGCCAGAAAGAAAGAGAGAGAGAGAGAGAGAGAGAGAGAGAGAGAGAGAGACTGAGAGAGAGAGAGAGAGAGAGAAAGGAGAGAAGACGACCCCTTTTTTCCACATGCGCTCGCGGAGAAATAGCCTATCGCGCGCGGGTTTGGGCCTTCTATCGTCCTTTTTTTGGTACGCGTGTCTGTTTTGGGTATACGCTCTGAGCGATGAGGAGCGATGATAGAGCGTGGCTGCTACCGTTTTGCCTGATGGCGAGATTTAGGTATATGAGAAAGGTTTGTGGGGGAGAGAAGTGGAACAGGTAAGGATTTGTCTGTTTAGAGAAGGAAAGATTTTAAATTTAATTTGGGTACTTTTAGACTTGTTTCAGTGGTCTTACTGTTAGTAATTATTATTAATTTTTATAATCATGAATACTCATTGTGGAACACTTATTATAGTAAACTATTCATAAATTAGGTGTTCTTAGAGTTATGCAATAAAATTATTTAACAATCTTTAATAACGTTACTTTTTTATGTGAATTACATTTATAATAGTAAAATTATAACTATTTTATTTACAGTTCTATAGTATAAATCCATTACGAAAAGGCGACTGATGAATTGTACCAACTAAAAATAATGATCGTTCGGTTAGAAATCTAATTTTTAGTAAAGAGGTTGCAACATTAACTGAGCAGCATAGTTGTAGTTAAAATTATCTATAAAAATATAAACAAGTTAAATAAAAGAATAAATTCATCAAAGTATTAATGACTCACCCTACTTTAGATCGGCATTTTCCAAATTCGAAAGTTTCTTCAGAACTACAAATTTGAGCAGGATCAACTAGGAAGGGCTCTATGCATTTGAGTTCCCCATCATCATAAACACAGTTATCAGGTATCGATGGTGTAGTAGTCCTACTATTGTCCGGTTTAACTGTCGATCGCGTTGCTACTTCACATAAATAGTTGGTACTAATAATATACAGTATACTTACTATAATAAAAAAAGAATAAAACTTCTTCATTTTTATTGTTATTGCAATTGTCTTTTATTCTGTTACTTTTAAAGCGATCTAAACTCATGCAAAGAAGGAATTCAAATGCTGAAATGATTCAGTACAAAGTTGATAAGCCGCTAAGATAATCCGAAGTTATGAAACATCACTATTTTTAAAGTTGAATTTTATCATGAAATTATTTTATTCTGAAATAATCATCGAGCTGCAACACTAAATTCAGTAATATAGTTGTTATAAAATTATCTATAAAAACAAAAATAATACTTTCATAGACATGTGAAGTTTATAAAAGTAGGTAGAATTAAAAATTACGCACCCTGTTTTTTGTCGGCATTCTCCATATACATAAATTTCTTCGGGTTTACAAACACGTGCAGCAGAAATCAAAGCATATTTACATTTGATAGTTTTGTCAGTAATATAAAAACAATTTTCCGGCAAAGTGAAACTATTGTCTGCTTTAACTGTCGATCGAGTCATAATTTCACACAAATAGTTTGTACTGATAACATAAAATATAATCCAGATGATAAAACGAGCATAAAATTGCTTCATTTCTATTACTGTGGTAAATTTCTTTAAAATATTCTGTTCCTTTTAAATTGAACTACACTCACGAAAAGAAGAAACTCGAATGTTAAAATGAATCTTTCCAAACAGTGGATAAACTGCATCATTTAGAAAAATCTTTTATGAAAACATAAATATTTAATTTTTTGTTGAAAAATTTACAGCTACTTGCATATACTCTATTTAAAAATTAGATAAAGCGTTATCACAAAATGCAGCAGAAAACAGAATAGTTTCTCCACATTCGACTTTACCATGTATGTAAAAACAGCTTTCCGGCAGTGACGCCGTGGTAGTCAAACTATTGTCAGTTTAGACTGTTGATCGAGTTGCAATTCATATAAATAGATGGTACTAATAAGGTACATCATACTGCAGATGATAAAACGAGAATAGAACTTATTCAAATTTTTTGTCTATTGCAACTCCTCTTAAAATATTTAATTGCTTTTAAACAATATTTTATGCGAGTAGAAATTAATGCATAAGAAAATTTACTCATATTCCTAAACATATATTTACTATGTGAAATGTGAATTCTGTTTCTATCTAATTTTTATAGACAAAATTTCATTTATTGTAAACACAGTAAAAAAATACGTTATCACAAAATTTTATAAATTGATATAATTTTATAAATTTTATAGATTGAGCACAGAATTTATATAAATTGCATATAAACACTTATTTTTTAGATTACAAAATATTAACTAAATTGCATCTTTTCTGTAGTGATAAGATAAAGTGACATGATGGAGTATCTTTACAATTATGTATATACATTGCTTATCTCATTGACCTCCCCATGTAAAAAAGTAATCTTAAGATTATATAAAAATTTTATAAATGCTATTATACTCTATGTAACATATATAAACCCATTTTAGTTGCATTTTTGAAAAATAAAATTTTTAAAATAAATAAAAAAAACAAAAAAAAATTCCCGAAGTAAGATTTGAACCATCAGCTTTTATCTCTATCGACCGAAACTTTAACTATTAGAATTATTGTTTTATATATTGAAATATCATTAAAAGTTGGTTTTAAAATAGCAGTTAAACAATCGCAAATACACTTTAACCTTTTAAACTACAATAAGAGTAATAAAAATAGGATGATATATTACATGTAAACTATATGCGCATTATGCCACTTATGCATTTCATTATGAAATAATAGAAACCAAATTATTTAAAAATTTTATTTTAATTTTAATAATTTAATATTTTTTAACAACTGATTTTAATGAAAGTTTAAATATTATTTAACACGTTCAGGACCGCATGAGTCAAACATGGGTCATGATTTTTTTGCTCCTGGTAGAACATGACCCATCTTTGAGTATTGAAGGTCTACAGGATACATTTACTAAGGAAACTTCTTACTATATTTAACAGAATCTCATAAAGAAAAGGGAAAGTAAATCTTTTATACAAAAATTAGCCGCTACAAAAAACAAAAATCCATCGTAAACACTCACCAAACTTATTTTGATATTTTGCACTGATAGACGAACATGTGAGAAGAAAAGAGCTCACGCTAGCTATGCATACAAAAGATGGCCAGATAAAACTGCAACAGTACGGTGTGCACGTGTGCGCACACCGAAAAAAGGGCGATCGCACCTTTTAGTTTTTTTTTACCGTACCTTAAATGCCCGAGGAATCTTGGCGAGAATAAAGAAAAGGGTCGAGTGCCGATGGACGGATCTGTTTAATTTACAAGGAGCTGGTATTGTTCGTGTGCTTGCGCATGTCGCGTCTGATCAGCACGCGACTGATATATCTGATATATGTAAGTATATGGCGCGTATTATACGCGTGTTTGTGCCTCTTTTTTTCGGCTCTGCTCTTCCTGGGTACACGTTGAGTTCATTCAGATTTTTTTCCTCATCAGATAAGAAATGGGTATACTGGATCATGTTGAAGGATTTTATTTTTTCTTTGGGATTTTTTTTAAATGTTTGACAATCAAGATATGTTGGGAATAAAGAGTGGGTAAATAAGACGGGTAAAAATGTGTCATGGTTGAGAAGGGCTAATTTTATTTTTTTTTGATGAGCTACTTATTAAAGAAAGTAAAATGCGTGAAGAGATTTGCTCTTGATGATTCTGAAGAGTATGAATTTGCATTGATTATAGATAAGACTATGCTATCCAAAAAAATCATATATATAATTCTAATTATTATATCTTTATTATATCTTGATCAAAATAATTTCGACTACGTTTAATACATAGTATCAAATCATTCTTTAGTCATCGCAGCAATTTTTCAAAATGATCCTAAAGTTTAGAAAACATTATGAACATCAGCATTGAAACGACCAAAACAAACCATCATTGAGTTCACATAGATCTCAATACAGCCTCGCTCAAAAGGAACAGACGATTAACCTTCCTTTGACGAACGCACAGCAACGACTCCGTCTAATTCATACTCGCGTTCCCCCGATTTCATGCGCCGTCCTCGTGAAAAGCTCTCCGACAAAAAAGAAAGGTGACTGACCGACATTCTCTCCCGCAAACAGCCAGCGAACTCCTCGACTCCTCTCACATAACTACACACACGCTCATTGTGCTCAGACTTTCCTCACATCTCGCGTCTCGTCTCAATTCTCCATGCCCCCTCCTCGCGAATCGCCATCGGCCGCACAATGCCCTCCCCGCCAACTTTTCCAAAAAAAAAAGAAAAACCCAGAGGGGACGCATTACAGCCTCGATCGGCTGCTCCGCTTTCCTCCATTCAGCGTGCAAATCGCGCGATGCAACAGGTGAGGATCGGTTCTCTCTCTGCGCACAACGAAAAGCCGGCAGGTGAAATTCCTTTCAGTTGCGCGAAAGACGCGCGCGTGGCTCGGAAAATGGATGTGGCGGAGAGGAGCAGCGATCGAATTCATATTACACGCGCCGAGCGCTGTACAATGCGATTCTACGTAATGCGATATCCCGCGAGAAGTAGGAGCCGCGGGAGGATGAATGAGCGAGCGGAATGAATGGTCATTGAGGGAGAGAGAGAGAGAGAGAGTTGGCGATCGCTTGACTTACCGACGCGCGTTTTCACTTTCGTTGCGCGCCTTTTGTGCGAGCGGGGCCGTTTGTTCGCGAGTGAGAGAGAGATTCTGCGTGGTGTGGGTTGTCTGCGACATTGTTTTTATCGGGTTGAACGTTTGTGGGGGCGATTAAGGGAATGAGAATTTTACTTTTAGAGGTGTATGTTGGTTTATCGGTTATGTATTTAATGTTGTTTTATGCCTGATTTAGTGATAGTGTTGTTTTATGAATGAATATTAAAAACAGTATTTTCATGATATTGTGATGTTAAGTTTACAAAGCAAATTATTTTTATTTTTGCAAAATTAATTAGTTATTTTCATATTCGCTTTATTTTTATGATTTTGAGCAAGTCTTTAAACAATATAGTGTTATTACGGTGAAAGAATGGAACATAGACCCAACATTGCATCAATATGAACTCGTTTAATAAATCTATTACTTGGAAGTCAGTAAATAAAGATGCTCCAGCACAATACACAATTTTATGAAAGGAATATCACTTCGTATAATATACAGCCACTTTAGACGAAAACTCGCAACAATACCAAAGACCTTCGATCCCTCGTACGCACATCTTCGACTCTGTAAAGTGATACTTCATACCAACTAGACCATAAACACACAGACGGAATCGGACCGCACCTCACAATCCAGCGAATAAAAAGGACTTCCTCGAAGAAAAAAGGTATCCGTGTAACGTCTTGATCAATCGCAACTCCCCCTCTCTTTCTTTCTCTTTGTTTATACCACACGCATCTCACGACTCTACAGCGCGCACGAGAAAAACCAAATAAAAGCCCGACTGCACCCGAATAAGACTCCACCTTATTTCCCATACGCACGTTTTTCGTCGCGGACCGCCCACGCTTCGGCCAAAGGAAGACCTCTGGATTATCCAGTCCTGGGCACTTCATCATTGTGCGTAAACTTAGACGCTACCCTCGTGTATACAGGGTTTTTTTTTTCATTGAAGGTCGATGTTTGGGGAAGTCAATTTTTCCGGGCGCGAATTCAAAGATCACAATCGCTTTTACACATGCATTGTGCGAGCGGCAATTGTGTACGTCGGGGCGCTTTTCTATGCGCATTATACGGACACGTTCTCCTCGCGTTCTTGTTTGGGTGTGTTATTATGTACGCAGGAGGTTGAGGTAGAGCTGCCGTTTGCTATTGCTACTCGATTACGAAATAGGCGGCGTTTCAATGATTTTAGATGGCTTTGTGGGAGTTTAGTTATTGAGTGGTGATTCGGTAATTGGGCACTTAAGGGGTGTTTCGCTCGTTATTGTGAGCTTTTGTAGATAGTGTAGGCTTATTTTTTTTTTTAATTATTTTTGCTTTTTGTAAATGGTTGTAATAAACATTAGAGCTAATTAAGAAACAAGACTTTTTAAAATTTTTTTAATATCAGTTTTCTAGTATTAGTTTAATTTTTTGTGTATTTATTTACTAATTATTATTTAGCCTAATTAATTTAATAAATAAAAATTTATGCTCAAATCCAATTATTGTAATGCAAATGGCATATATAAATAAAAATAATAGTTTCGATCTAATCGCGTTCAACCTTCGCTTACAAACTCTTTGAAAGATCTTATATAAAACAGATCTAGAATTAGTTTCTCCCACGCTTTCCTTTATATATCACCGCTAAATAGAAAAGACTAAACAGCTACATAACTCTCCTTTGTTTTTACCGAAACTAATTCAACTGCACATTCATCAATTCATGCTTACCTCCCACGTTCATAACTAACTTATGAAAGGTGGAGCTACGATTTAAAAAAGAATTTTCACGCTGAAAAGTTTCGAGACACGCAATAAATTCACTTGATTTAGAGATTTCCCCTTGAAACAGTGGCGCTTCTCCCTCTTGCTCTCTCTCTCTCTCTCGCTCAATTTCTATCTCTTTTTCTGCTATCAGAGGGATTAAGGAATCGTTTGCTCTTTCCTCGTTGTTTGCTTAATCAAGTGTAAAGCGGCGAAGGTAATCGCGAGGCGAAGGAGGGATGGGTAAGTTTACTCGCCTCTTTTTTTCTCTCAATTAAGCGCGCACTTTTCCTTCTTGCAGCGCTCTTTGTAGCTCGATAGGAGTCGGAAGAGATACTTGACTTTACGATAGTTGTTCTATTGAGCTTTTAACGACTTTCCGATGGAACAAAGATTAAATTTGTTTCGTTTTCGAAAGTCAATATTTCTTATTCGATGGCGGAATTAAAATTTATTTATGGATTCAAAAATGCAATATCATTTCAATATTATAATATTATTTTAATTTGAATTGATATTAATTTAATGTTTTTAATAACTTTTAAAATAAAATAATATGTGCATATCTACATTTAAACCTTAATTTTAATCATATGATCGCATCTGTTATTATTCAAAATAATAAGATTCATACTGAGCAAATAATGAGTGACATTTGTTAGTGACTAAGCAACTTCATGATCAGTACAAATGTCACTCATTTTTTCACTTTATCTCATAATCTAACCAAACTCCACCCGCTGCTCTCAGCTACAGGTACCCAAACAACCAGCACCACCACAACCCGCATAAACACATCAAACCTGCATGCAAAATTCAGCAAAAGCACCGATCTATACCTACCTCCTCTCTCAAAAAAAACCTTCTCCCTACCGCAAAAGCTCGCTCCGCCATCCGCCTACATTTCACGCTTATAAAATCCTCATCCATTAGACCTACCCAACCCGCGCGCCCTTCCAAAAAAAAGCGAGAGAGAAAGAAAAAGAGAATCGCAGCCGTAAAACCAAGACCAGCTCTCTCGCGGCTTCCATTCACAAGCCGGGCCGAAAAGAATGCGCGCAGTTTCCGGTGCCGGCGCAACGCAGTCTGCTGGTCCCGGCGGCTTGCGCGCAGGTATACACCAGGTGCGCGCGTGCGGCTTTCTCGCTGCCTTCGGGGGCCCTCCGAAAAATATATAAATTACCTTCCGCACTTCCAGGAACGGAGCCGAGCCCCCCCGGACGGTAAATTTACGAGCGAATTAATCGTAATATCGACGGCTCGCTCTTTTCTAGCTTTTATGGAGGAGAGGAGACGGACGAGATGATGGAGGATGCGGGTTTGGCTGGAGGATGCTTTTCGCTGCTTGGTTTGATTTGCTTTTTTTGAGATGGTGAGGAGGAGGACGTCTGCTGTTATTGTCATGCTGGTGGGTGAGGTGTTTTGCTTTTCGGTGAGCTGGATTTGTAATGGTGAATGTTTTGGTAGGTTAGAATGTGCACGTGCATTGGCTCATATGGTTATTTTTAACAAATTCTTTTTTAATAAATGACTTTTAAGCCTGTTAAAATGGATTAAAAATTTTTTATTCTTAGAAATATATTTTACGTTTTAATTTCTTGTATAAAGAGGTTTTATTTCTATAACGTTGTATTAATTTGTCAATTTAATATCTCATTTTTCTTTATATGCTTAGCCCTGTGTCCCCCTAATTGAAAAAAGGAATAAAATAAAATAGCATAAAACCACAATACTGTATGATTCTCATTTCCCCGCAAGCCTATATCCAACATTCCATAAAAGTCAGCATAAAAAAGTATCGTAAACGTCCGATTTCCCCAATTCTGACCTAGCCTCCCTTCGGCCCTTTTTTCCCTTTTTTCACCCTATCTTCGGGGTGTGCATAGGTGGAAATTGCGTTGCAGCCGTTTAATGGATGAAGCTCGCGCGCACATGACTTTATGAGGCCGCGAAAAGAAGGCGTAGCCTATAAAATCCTTTGTTGAAGCCTGCGCGCGTTCCTCGGCTTTAATGATTCTGTTTTTTTTTTCGAATAAAGAGATTACTGCGCTAGATGCCTCATTGTTGTTATTATTATTTTTTCCCTTTATTTCCCTAAATTGATAAATTATCAGCTTTGATTTACGATGCTAAGTGAAACGTTATTATCGTCGAAAAAAGTTTAATGAGTATGACAGTACAGATGTTTGCATTTTTTATGAAAGAATCAATTTTTATGGAGCGATAGATCGTTAACAAAAGTTGAAACCGGTTGAATAGCTACTGATATAAGAATCAGTTTTATTATGAAGTATTTTTCAGCTATTCTCAGTATTAGTATAATCTTGTAAGATTTGCATAATCTCGTAAATATTTTTATCTCCATATTATCCTTTATACAGTAAACTTGTTTGTTTAAATTATTAAAATTCTATTAAAAACATAAATCTCTAAGAAACCTCACCACCTCATTCAAATTTCATAAAAAAGTCACAAACCCCCAGTAATTCCCAACAGCTCAAGAAAGAACCAGAGCCCAAAAACCGAACTCTACAAACCCACCCAAAACCCATAAAAACGATTATTCGCAGTCTCCAGCCGCACCCGGCTAATCTCCTGACTTTTAATTAACAGCTAATCTATTTACGATAAAAGTCATCATGTCGCTTTGTCGGCTCCCTCTTCCCTACCCGCCCATCGTCAAATCGACCTTCTAATCCCATCTTCCAGCCTCGCTCTCCAAAAGTCAACTCCACCTCTCTCTCTTTCTCCATTCTACACTATCGTAAATAAACCAACTCCGAGGGGTCAGGTGCGTATAAATCGTCGTCTTGGTCCCTTTCGCTGGGGGCCACGCAAAAACTCACCGCAAGACGAGGAAACAAGTGTCCGGGCTGCAATGCGCATAATAAAAGCCAGCCGAGACACCTGCACGATCGGCGCTGCGCTGCCTCGCGATGATTTATGCCTTTAGCAGGTGGACGCGCGCGCGCGGATTTTGGCGAGTGTCCCCAGGGTATAGGGCTGTATTGTCGGCGTTTACGATTCGCCGGCGGAGAGCGCGCCGAGGGAGCTTCTCGGAGGACGAGGAGGAGAGGAGGGAGAGTTACTTAATAGGCTTTCCATCGGCGATTTTCTCTTTGCTCTCTCGGTGAGGATTCGTTGGGTCTTTGTTTTCGGGGTCTTCTGTCACCTTTTCGAGGCATCCTTTACGCCCACTAATTTTTTTTTTTGGCTTGGGCGCGCTTTTGCTGGTTGACGCTTGTTTTTTTTTTCGTATTTTTGGGTTTTTGGGTTACTTGGAAGCTCGATGCAGTTTTTAGAACGGGGTTCAAGAAAAAATTTAGCATTACCCATAAAATAGCAATTTAAAATAATTTAGTTAGTACAAGTATAAAGTAATAGAATTAAAAGTCATTAATAAAAAATAAGCTATATACTACGTTCATCCCTAGAAAATATTTCAAACATCCTTAAACTCCAATCCCGAAATCCCACCGCTCTCATTAAAACCAACACCGAGCCCGCCTAATGAAACACACACGCCTCACTTATTTTCTTCTAAAAACAAGCCCGAGAATCTCAGAGCGCCGAGAGCGGCAAAACCAACACCCGCCGTCATCCATCCCGCGTTTCCGTCTCCCATCTCCGCCCCCGCCATTTTCCTCTCTCCACCTCCGAACGCCCATTTCTTCGCACATTTTCCGAGAGCGACCTGCCGGATTTCGGACTGTTGATTTTCGGGGTCGCGCTTAATTCGGCTTACACGAAGGGGGGCGCGAGCCGAGACTGAAAAAACATCTCGGCCTAGGCTTGAGAGAGAGACCTAATGATCTCTGTTATTGTTGCGCGCCTCGATGTTATCCCCTTCTTACGGCTTATCGAATTTGCGGCCGTCTAGGTGGGACGCAGCTCGAGTGGAAGATCGAAGCCGATCGATTCGATTATTCCCACGATTTGGAGAAGCTGCAGGCTCGATTTTGAGATAGGGGGTGGCTTAAGGAAGATCGGATCGGTTGGACGCTTGTTTGGGGAGAAGATTTAAGGAGCGTGTGTGGTCTACGGTTTTTTTTTGGTACGTGTGTAATTACTGCTGTTTACTCTGACGAGAAAAAATAATGATGCAGGCCTGGCAGAAATATTACTGGAAAAGCTGAGATACTTCTAATACCCAAGTGCTCGAGAGGAAGGCTGCTGTATCCAGAAGCGAGCGAGGACAATAAATAACTAGTTCGTAATAGCCAGCGCGTCTTGGAGCTTGTAAAGCCGAGAAAAATGAATAAGCCGCGGCCAGCGAGAATAAATCATCTCATCTTAATTACCAAAACTCGTAAAGCGCATAATGAAAATTTGCATAAGTCCGGCGCGAGAGAGGCGCGAGAGAGACAGACGCGCGCGAGCGTAAAGAAAAAAAGTCGAGGCTGTCATTGTGCTGTCGGTGGCTGCATTATCCTCGGCACTCGAAGCGAGCGCGCGTGTGCTCGACGCGTCAAATAAAAACTCGTTGGCTCCCCGCAAAATAATCGTATATTCATTAGTGCGGGCTCTCGCGAGAGCGACAATTTTTCCGCATGGCCTGCGACGTGAGAGAAAAAACTGGACGCAAGCGTGGAGTGAAAATAAAATGAGAGCGAACGGACAGGTAAGAGCGTTAGAGAGAGGAGGAGAGAGAGAGAAAAGAGCGGACGGAGAAAATGAGAGCGAATGCACGAGTTAATGAGGCTAATCCTGCGGTTCTGCGAGTGCAGATTAGCGAGGAGCCTGTTGGCAAGAGACAGTTGTGCAACGGAGGACGGAGACGGAGAGAGCGTGGAGAGGATGCAGTGGTTGTGGATAGCGAG
>JAPYZB010002758.1:0-11391 GCA_030522745.1 Eupelmus kiefferi
GAAAGTACAAAAAAATTATATTAATAAAAGCTATGATATACTATTTTAAATAGTAATAAATGTTTTATTTTTTTTCAGTCATTTCAACTCAGGCTGGCCTCCTTAAGAGAGTTGATAGATGTTGTGACGTGGAAAAGTCTTCAAATAGAGTTAAGGCGACTACGGAAGTTAGACTATAGGTCTCATTTCATAGTTTACAAAATATACTTTTAATTTACAAAATTTTTATTATTTTTAAATCTTCCACCATTCTTTGAGGCCAGCAGAATGGTGGAAAACTGAAATATACAAATAATTTTGTAAATTAAAAGCGTAATTTGTAAACTACGAAATTAAACCTAACTAACCTCCGAAGTCGCCTTAAAAAGTCATTTCAAGTCACTGGTCAAAACATGTCTAGATGAAAGATTGAAATTACTTCCTGCTGAAACTCTAAAACCGAAACACCACTATAGTATACTTACTGCACCATGCAGATTTATTCGCAAAATTAGCCCTATTGTAAATACGTGGTATATCAGGTTCGAGGCAAGACATAGAATGTTAACGATATATTTTCGTAGTTCTAGAAATAAAATAAATCTTCCATTATTATTGGTAAAAAAAATTAATTATATTTAGCTTATAATCTTCTATTAAATGTTTCTTTGAAAAAACCAATTGTTGGTCTTACGCATAATTTGTGCTTCAGTGAGTATTAACTACTACTATTATATCCATTAGGACAGCCAATATTTTTGGCATGTTTTACCGTCTAAATTTAATTTAAACGACTCTGTATCAAAGGTTCAGTGACTAAAATTGAATGAATCGGAGTATAAAGATAATTTACTTATTTTATATAACAATTCCGAAATATTATCTGAATTTGCAGAGAATTTGCAGATAATTTGTAAAATATGATATTCTTCAGGTTTCAGTGAGTACCTACATGCTCACTGGATTTCCACAGACGATGAGTGTATAGTATGTAAAACATTAAATTTAATTAATTGCCAACCGATGCATAAAAATATTTCTCCTGGCGACGGAGAGCCATACATTATGGCTGATTCCATTTCTAATCGAACAGCGGACGGACACTCCAGTCGTGAATCACTGAGGCAATGAAGTATATTATTCTACTCGAAAAACAAGGGCACCCGTATTTTTTTGTTTCGCTGTAGCATCAAAATTGCATAAACTATACGCATTTGAAAATTGCATCTAAAAACTAAACGTTCAAACTACATTTTTCATAGATAAATTAGTTTTATAAATTTTCTTTTTATGTACTTAAAAAAAATCGGGACAAATAATTCTTTCTAGAGAATAAATAGCTGCTGCTAATAATCTCTGTAATATAAAAAGTCTAAGTAATAATTTAGAAAAAGTATCCAGAAGAATAACATATATCTAATATATAGCTGAATTGCGCTATTCTTGATGACGAGCATGTTGATTTGCATGTTAGCCACCTAGCGTACACATATGAAAGGATATTCATGTATATATACATATATAGAAAAAAAAATAATTCAAAGTCACATACATGGGAGAGCGTGCATGCATTAATATGATTATGAGAGCGTGTCTTAGTGTCAACGCCAACGCGTGTTATGTCTTTAACAAAACATGATTTTAAGGCATTTTTCCCTTTAATATCAATAAAATGGCAATTATAGTTGAGTCGAAAATAAAATATTTTATAGCACTGCGTGGCATAAATCCACACTTATGTCACGCCTATCCGTGGCATAAATAGTCCATTATTGCACCGAGCTTATCACCCTCGCTACGCTCGGGTGCTAACTATACGATGCAAAAATGGCGTGCATATGCCACGGATAGTCGTGACAGTGGATTTATGCTAGTCTGCTATAAAATATTGTACGATACTCGTGTAATAAGTAATACTTCAAGGCACGACATTTAGCTAATACACGCCGTGCCGTAAAGTGCTACTTATGCCACTAGTATCGTAATGTATTAATATGCAACACAGGAGTAGGGTGATTACTGATCAAAACCACTCTCGGGAATAATCTTACGAGTAACCAGGAGTGGTATGACCTTCAGATCACAGATTTATATGAAACTTCGGTACATGTTTTTAGGTACTAAAAAATGAACAAAGCCGCTGTCGTATGGTATAATGCTTTAGAAAATTAAAGTTATGAACCTTTTTAGCCTTATTTTAAGGAAAATGTGAAAAAGAGCTTCTACTTGAAATATGAATAATTCGGTATAGAAATACACATAATTTTAGTTTTCAAAGGCATTTTTTGGTATCTAAAAATAAATTCCAAAGTTCTAACAAAATCTGTAATCCTAAGGTCATATTTTCTCCTGGTAAGTAAACTTTATAGCTACAAAAACCTAACTCGATGGTTATTATCCCATGTATTAATTTTTGCATTACATCATTATTTTAAATAGTTTTAACTTAATCATGTATTTAATTTTATTTATTTTTGATAATTACTACTTGGAATTATTATTTATTTCAGAAATGTCGAAACTTCTTCAAAGCTTTTCAAATAGCCGGCCAAGAAAAATTAAAAGAAAAACTAGCAAAAGAGAAGGAGCAAGGCATAGTAAGAACTGAAGTACCGTCAGAAGCGGCAGTTGCAAAGACTGAAGAACAAAGGATAAAAGATTTATTCAAAAGTCATGTGTGGTTCCAATACACAGAAGGTTATAGTAATGCTGTAAGACGTACTGTTCTAATGAAAGATCTCTTGTGATCTTTCTCTTTTTTTTATGTATTGTAAGTATTTTGTATGTTATTTATATAAATATTTAAATTCAATTGAATAAAAAATTTTTACTATATATCTATGAATAAAATACTTTATTCTTAAAACCCACACAATATAAAATATTTCAGAAATATTTCGTGTTATGTAGGGATCTATTAAAAATAAAACCTTTAATGTATAAAGCGCAAATTATAAAAAGACTGATTTATCGTAATATTATTATATATGCAGAAAAAAATAACTCGCTCAATTAAGTTGCCTTAGTCATAAAAGCAAACCACTCTTCAAAAACTCTTCCCCTACAACAAAATTCCCAACATCAGTATCAACTGCGCGACGCACGTAATTACCAGTTTGCCCAACGTTTGTCAAATTAATAACTCGATCGCGGCCGCTACATTATTCAGCGCCAGCCTCGCTGGCTGAAACATCGTCATCCCAAGGACCCCGATGACATCCCGTCAGATCGCTAACACCATCATCGTCTCTCCATTAGCGCATAATAAACGTCATCCATGAACGCAGAATTATATAATTCCCCTGAATAATTAGTCACACGGCAAGCGCCAGCGCTCGATCTCGCGGTTTAGATGCGGCCGGCCGCGCGTGCGCTCGCAAATATCTAATAAATCACTTAATACATTTTACGAAAGTGGTGCGCGCACAGGCAGCCGCGGCGCTAAAAGGCCAATCTATATAAG
Source organism: Eupelmus kiefferi (assembly GCA_030522745.1). Lineage (NCBI taxonomy): Eukaryota > Metazoa > Arthropoda > Insecta > Hymenoptera > Eupelmidae > Eupelmus > Eupelmus kiefferi. The sequence goes on from JAPYZB010002758.1 coordinate 3,443, forward strand.
CACGATAATACCCCCACGAGCGCGGCTCTCTCTAGCTCCGTCTCTTTTTACCTAAAACTCGATTCGATAACCCACGCGCGCGCGCGGCTCAACGCACGCGCACCGCGCGCCGTGTATATATACACCCACCTTCCGCCGCATTTAATCTCCTGCGGCCCATTACTGTGCGCGCGGCTGTTCGTCTCGCTTTTTTTGCGCACACGCGCCGGGCTCAAACGCCATTTTAGTGGAGCGAAAAAAGAGAGCTTGCGAGAGGGGATTGTAGAGGGGGGATGAGGGAGTCGTTGTTTTTCTGCGCTGACGTTCAGGCGATTATTCCACGGTTAATAGGCCGGATTGTTTTATGCGCTTTGGGGGCGCGAGGATTGTTTGCGGTTGCTTTTTTTGAGACGGGGGTGTTAGAGTTCTTAGGGGTGGGGAGGGGGGGATTCGGTTAGAGGGATAAGTGTCCGGTGTGTTGAGTGACAGGCGTGACAATGAGTATTGTAATTGGCGATTATGAATTTAACTTTGTACCGGAATGTTATTCTGCCGTTTCAAATTTCAGGTTAAACGGTTAGTTCGTTTTGAATATGCGTCATTTAGAACTAAATTCATAGAGCCATTATGTAGTATACGTATGCCTGTTAAGTAATATTTGTCAAAACTAATAAGAGAGCTGTTCGATTTTTTACTTTATAAATTAATGAAAATATGTATTAATTACTACTGAAGTAAAAATCAGTAGAAAGGTCGCGATCTGGTCAGACACATAGGCACAGTATTAGCGTATATTGATGATTTGTATTATCCAATTAATTTAAGCAATTTTTGAATATATATTTAGTGAAAAAGTATAACTTTGAATTATTTTAAATTTCACAAGTATCTAATTATTAAATCCCTTTAGTCACAGACAGCATCGAAATTTCGTTCTACATTTTTTTTTATCATTTTTTTTTATATTCCATGCAAATTACTAATATTTTTTGCATTTTTAGATAGTAAAAATTTTTAACTTTAAAATGATTAGAACGTTTTGTCAATTCATATTTTTTCAAAATTGTTATAAATAAATGAATGTTAATAAAAATGATTTTTTTTTAAGGTAATCTGTGACTAGGGTTAGAGTTATTCACTTTGCCAATAAAAACAGTTAAGTAATTTAGAACACTGTTATTATTAATAAAATGACATTCTCATTTTATTACTGAATACAATGTGTATACTTACCATAAAATACTCCACTGATAAAATAAAAAATAAAATTTCAAAATTTTATATTCCTTTAAATAACAAAATTAAAAAGTCGAGCGGATAATGGAGAGGGATCTCATGAAAAGTGATTTTCCCAAGCCATTCGGGCCGATAGTAACCCCATCGGATCTTCAGTTGCAGTTTACCTGATTGGACCGCACACACCTTTTGAATTATGGACGAACCGTCTATTCAGGGGTCGGCCCGCAGATAAGCCTGGACTAATGCGGGTTGTCTGACAACAACCATCGCGTTGCGATCGTAGAGTATTTTTTAATTTTGAGAATTTTAAGAGAAATTGGTAAAAATAAAAATAGAAATAATTGTAGTAGTTATATTTTTATTTATAGGGTGTACAAAAATCTAAATTCATTATTTTAAAGTTTTCAATAAAGTTTTTTTAGTAGATTTTAAGTAATTGGGGCAAACATTAAATGTACTGCATTTAATTAGACCATAAATATGGCATAAGTAACTTTCAAAATTATATCAACAATTAGGTAGCTTACTTCAGCCATAAAGAGGCTCTAATTAATTTTCGATACACCGCACGTTTCGTTCAATCAAAGGTAATTCAAGAAATTAAGAAGTTCTGAAAATAATCTGGATTAAATGTAAATAATCAAGAACTTGGATAGAAACCACTTTTTATTAAACTTTATTCATGAAAACAACACAAAAATAAATAAATAGATTCGTGAGCACAAACACAAGAAACAAGATAAAACTCTTATTTTGATTTTTTATTTAAAAGATTAATTACAAAGATTACAGGTATGCATTGACATACATCTAAAACTCCATAACAATAAACCTGGCGTTAAATATACAAAAATCAATCCTACAACTAAAAAATCATCCTAAAACAAAACAAAAACCTCCGCGCGCTTCTTCGTCCAGCAATCCGACCCCCCCTCAAAAATCCGCATTAGCATCGCTCGATCCGACAAACCATCTCCTCCGGCGACTCGCGCGCTGTTTGTCCAACTGGCAGCCCGCAAAAAAGCATCCCCCGCGCTCTGAAATCTTGCGGTAGCGCTCCGCGGCGGTGGGAAGGCTGGCAAGCAGCGCGGGAGGAGCGTCGGCCCCCTTTCGCTCTCCTCTCTCTCTCTCTCTCTCTTCCCCTTTGTCTTGGGCCTCGGAGTGGGGATAAGCCGCGATGTCGTTGATTAATACGGTTTACCAGTAAGTGTAACGGAGTGTGCAAAACGCGCTCCGCCATCGTGCTTGAAGAGCCGGGGAGCTCCCCTACCCTCTCGGCGGCTCGAACCAAACGCCGCCACGTGCCGATCAATGGCGCCTCTCTCGCTATTGGCCGGGCGCTGGCGCGATCCTCCCCACCGTCTCGCCACCCTCTCTCGCCCCCTGAGAGGAGGGGGGGGGCTGCTTCTTCCGCGTATATAGAGCTTTTCTTACGAGGCGCATTGATTGCCAGCCGAGAGACAGAGAGAGGGCTTAAAGCCTCTTTTTGCGCGGGCGTCCCCCAGGAAGATTGAAAATCGCTGAGAAAGAGGAGGGGCTGGATGTGGTTAGACTGACGAGACTTTTGTGGCTGGCTTCGTGTCACGAGAACGAGCTTATTCGAAATATCACTACGACAATAAACGCTACAATTTTCCTTTTTTTCTCTTCTGTTGCTGGTTGCGCTCTCTCTCTCTCTCTCTCCCCTAGTTTTCCTTACAGTCCGTCTTGCTGTGTATAGATATAAGATATACTCTCGATAAATATGGTATCTAGGCTTGCCGGGACTCTCCGGCTCAGCGCGAGCGAGCCGAACAGCGTCAATATACAGGTTTCTCTACAAATTCATCTACTTTCCCTCTCTATTTATACACACTCGCGCTCTCTCTCGCACTCTTCCATTTACGCACCTCTCGCATATCGATAATAATTAATAATCATTGTAATAATGTTAATAATAATAACCATAATTAATGATCGCAGAGGACACAGCACGGGTTGCGCGGGCGCGCGTGCCTCGCTATTGTCTCGCGGTGGGGTCTCACGGTGTGTCACTCCTGTCTCTCTCTCTCTCTCTCTATGTATGCGTGTACGGGAAAAAGTGGTTCGTGTGTGTGGGGGCAGGCACAAGCTGGTCCTTAGGGCTCCTCCTTGCTGCTGGGCTGCAGCTGGTGGACGACGCCCGGGTGCAGGTGGTGCTGGTGGTGCTCGGGTCGCCGCGACAGGCCCAGCAGCGGCGGTAGTAGAGGCAGCGGCAGCGGCGGGAAGTGAAAGCCGGCCGCCAGGCCGCCCAGCAGCGCCGAGGCCGTCGTGTGCTCCTGGGCCTTGCGGCGCAGCTCGGCCAGGCTGCTGCTGCGCTGGAGCTCGTGGGCGACGCCGCTGCCGTGGCCGCTGCTGCCTCCGGTCTTGCAGCAGGCGCAGAGCGAGCCGGCGCAGCTGGCCCAGCCTGCAGGCGACCAGGTCAGCATCTCCTGGAGGCTGCTGCCGGCGGAGGAGACGCTGGGCCGGGAGTCGATGGCGCTGCTCCAGAGGGACGGCCCGGAGCTCAGGGAGCTGGCGCTGCTCACCTGGCCGAGCTTCGAGGCGAAGAGCGAGGGCGGCGAGAACTGGGCGGCCAGGTGAGGCGAGAAGAAGAGGGACGTGGCCGTCGTCTCGACCGGGCGAAAGCCGCCGCTCGGTGCGCTGCAATGACAAGATGAGGATCAGTTAGTTCATGGGGTTTTATTGAGATTTATGCGCTGGGTGCTTGCTAATGAGGTGGATCGGGATTTATTGGGCAGTTGAGTGGCGATTCGAAGCGTTTGATTTTGTCGGGTTGAAGGGGATATTTGCGTAACTGCAGTATCAAAGACAGCTGCCTTTATCATTTACACTTTTTTTAAGTTTTAATAAATAATTAAAGAAATTTATTAATTAACTATTTGTGCTTTGGTGATGTAATTTTTATTTTAAGAGTATCTAGCATTCTGAGAGAAATTGAAAAATATTTTACGTAATATTTGCTTTAAAAAAATGTGGACATAAAAAAATTGTAGATTATACTACTAGTAAGCAAAATAGTTGATTTGCACACAAACCGATTTTTGTCATCAATGCAGCGAAGTGAAGTGAGAGAATGGCCGAAATTTACGAATAGCGTTTTCTATTTTTCCTGATAAGATGACGGTAATTCTATTTTCCAAGCCTGTTTTGTGTGAACAAAATATGACATTTTCTAGTGAGGGAATCCGGTATTTTGCTCACGAAAAAGTAATTTTGAAAATTAAATTTCGTTCGCTACATTTGGAAAAATTTATTCCGATATTAACTAGCCATTAACTACTCATTAGTCAATAGCTTCAATAACCCAAAAAATTAAATCAAAGAAACGCATTAAAACAAGTCTCCAACACGATTAATCCAAAGAACGCGAGAAAGAGCAAGAAAAGCAAAGGCAATCTCACTTTCCCCACCACGCCAGCCAGCCGCGCAAACCATTAATCCGGCTGATAAACAAATTGAAAGCGGCCGGCGCCGCCCGAAGAAAGTATATCTCCGCGCGCCGCGTGGAAGTAAAAGGGCAGAGACGCGCGCGAGCGGCCTCGTAACTTTAATGACACTCCATTAAAGTCCCGATGAAAAATTCAATGACGCGTCTCTCTCTCTCTCTCTCTCTCTCTCTCTCTCACTCTCGCACGCACATAGCCAGCGACTCTCCTGGAAGGCGAACTCCGCGGGGCGAGAAGGCGAGCTGCTGAATAAGCGATGAGGATATATTTACGGCGCGCTTGGCTGGCTGTAGTAGGAGGCGGCGGTTTTAAATAAATTACGCATGCGTGCGCATACAGAGGAGGGTAAATGGCGCGTGGCGCTATCTCACCTCTCCGCGGGCGGTCCCGCTAGCTGCTCGAGGCTAGAGAGCCGCTGCTGCTCCTGGGGCGTCGGCGTCGCCGTCGGGGTCAGCTGGGCGGCGGGCGAGGCTGCGTGGGCGACTGGACGCGGGCTCACCGAGGCCGAGGTGGTGCTGGGGCTGCGCGAGCCGCTGAGGGTGGTGGGCTCGGCTGGCGTCGCGTCCTCCTGGACGGCGTTGCTGCCCTCGGATGCTGGGTTGGGAGCTTGCTGCTGAGCTTGCTGGCTGGGCTCGGCGCCACCCTCGCGCTTGCGCTGCTCCTCCTTCAGGCGCTCGCTCTTGCGCCACTTGGCGCGCCGGTTTTGGAACCAGACCTGAAAAGAAGGTTGTGGTTAGTGGCGTGGTTTGAGATTTGATACGTTGTTTGAGTCGAAGTTTGAAGTTGGCAGTTCTTTGGAAATTTATAGTTCGGTTGTGAATAGTGTACTCTCGAGTGTTTTGATGAATGTTAAAATTTCATGTTTTTCTATCTGCCGCGAAATGATTGGATTTCGCTTTTGGTTAGGAAAGTGGTTTGAGTATTGACACCTTGTTTGATTCAAACTTTAAAAATTAAAATTTTTTGAAAGTTTCTTGTTTCACTGTAGAAACTGTTCTTTTACGTATTTAACTTAATAAAAATATTTAATATTTTTACATAAGTATGTCCAATTTTTGCCACCTAAAAGTTCTAATAATGGGTTGTTATAAATTTATTTTTGCTCAAAAAATATTTATGTTGAATTATTTCAAAATTGAGATACTAAAATACTATAAATACTAAATCTTCGAAAAAAACACTAAATCAGTTTACTGTTATACGTAAATACTAAGGTCCAAGATCAACTATATCTAATATAAAAATGTTCCAACCCAAATTTAAAACCTTACATCTTATTGAAACTTTTGAATAAATTTAAAGAATAATAATACTTGTAATATAACATAAAAAAATGTTCATTAGTGGCTTTCCCTTCTGAACAAACGAGAAAAGGTCGTGCATGTTTAATGAGCCAAGTATGGAGAGTGACAAGTAGCAAGTCTTCGGTAACGTGCCTAACATACCATAATCGCGACTAAAATAGAGTTTATTAAAGTTTCCTCGACTCTTCTACACGTTTTGTCAGCAAACATTCTTTTGTGCTTCTAAGTACTTAGCAGATACTAGACGTTACTTATGAATATCGTTAAAAATTTAAAGAATAAAAAATCTAATAGGAACGGATAAATAAGAAAAGTTTTAAAGCAATTATTTTCTTACAAAAATTTTCATCTTTTATTTTACAATTTCGTTTATGTCAAAATGATACTCTGTAAGAATTATAGTTGACTTCCAGTCATTACTTTAAATTTGAAAAAAAATATGAAAAAAGTAGTTTGGTTTTTATTTTTATTTTTTGCTACTTCAGTTTAAAGTTAACAAACTAAATACAAATGACAATCGTGTACACTTTTTAAGAAATTTTTGTACATTATTTAACATAGAATAATTTACTCAAAAATACATAACTGTGCCGGGCTACATCTACTGCATAGCACTATATATCCTATTCTGCCCTAATTTATTTTCTTTTGAATGAAAATAATTTAATAACTATTTGGATTAGTTTATTTAGTACCCCATAAATTGGAAGAAATCAAGCCTTATAAAAGTTGACAAATGCAATTGATTTAAGACTACTGTTCAAATAAAATATATCCTTGACTTTCTAAAATAACTTTTGAGTTATCGTTTTAATGTTTAAAGAAGTGCCCGGAATCGGAGGATACGAGTTAAAATCTAGTACTTATCTTCAAACTGTTATAACTTACAGGTTATATTAAAAGCTTGGAAATGTATCAGATATAGGCTTATCCTTTCTTATAGTTTGCGTTAGTCAGTTTATATCGATATAATAATATTTATATTCATGAATATTTATTATCAAGAAATATTCATAACTTATCTAAGTATATTATATTGTAATCACTTTATTATTTGATTTTGAAATATCTATTGCATTGTATCTATTGTTTTCTAGCATAAATAGATATGTTTTCTAAAGTGATTTCAGTAAATGAACTGATTTATACTGAAATGCATAATATTGATTATGAATATTGATTTTATTACCATAATAATATTATGGATATTGATCCGAGAAAACTAGATGAATAAAAGAATTCGAAATTGTATTTATTTAATTCACAATGGACTTATGAAGAAAGCTTGAAAAGTTATTGTCCTAAAATGAACTTATCCACTTCCCGGTGCGATATCTCTATTAAGTATCAACTTTCGGGTAAATCTATGAATTTTGTATGAAAGAGAGGCCGCAGCCCCCAAAAACGCCGTAAACTCAATTTTAACAAAACTGAGTTCAACAACCCATTTTGCCAAACCACAAATATCCATTCTTCCAACAAAAACAATTCCACCCACGCAACCCTCCCAAAAAAAATCCTTCCTCCACCTCCTACCCTCGCACCCCTACATCCAGGGGCGTAGCCCCTCGCGAAAGCCACGATCCCCTCCCCTGCCCCGCGTTTGAAAAGTTTCTCCGCGAGGCTCGGCAAATGGTTTAATAAAATAAATACGGCGAGGCTCGCGTCCCCGGGTCTTAAAGGCGCGAGCGAGGCAGCTTTCCAGCTCTCTCGCGGCCGAGGAGAAAAAGTGAATGGCGCAGGAGGAGGAGGAGGAGGAGGAGGAGGAGGAAGGAGCGACTCGGGGAGAGACGAGGAGGCTCGAGTGCCGCCAGACGGACAGATATAATAATATCCTAAGGGTTGCTGGGACGAGTAATAGCTGGGAACAAAGCCGCGATTCCCTCGAGATCGAGCGTGGAACGCTGAATTTTTACCCCACTTCCAGCGATGCTCGCCTGCACTTATCCGTCTTTCCCTC
>JAPYZB010002759.1:0-11387 GCA_030522745.1 Eupelmus kiefferi
TTTTCTATCGAATTGATTATATTATGAATTGTATAAATAAAAGTTTCATTTAACTATTTTAAAAGAACCACATTACAGTTACTTTCTGTAGCATATATAATAATTTTTAAATACAAATCCACTCTGGCATCAAATCCTTAATTTATAATTTAATTTACTTATTCTAACGATATAAAAATAATCAAACCACAATAAAAAACAGCATAAGCCACATCATCAAAAAACCAACGTCCGAACCTGTCCCATCCGTATCGCAAATTTTGGCATCGCTATGTGCGCAGACACGTTGAGGTGCGTCTCGCGTCGCGCGGTCTCTTCGACCTGAGCTGCTTTTGGGAGACCCTCGTTATAACTCGAGCGTGGCCCTCGCACGTTCACCGCTTTGCATATATATGCATCTCGCTGCTCTCGAAAGTTTTTGGCCGAGGAAATCCGCCTGACGTGACATAGGCACGACGAGACTGTGCAAAGCTTATTTTTTCCGGGCTTTATGGATTCTGTCTGACACGTGTTATCTATCAGTGAATGTGGGGAGCGGGGATAGTGGTGTGTAGATGGGGAGACATGTGTAAGGATTTACTGGTTTAGGTGTGTGATTAGTTGTTTTGAAGGGTTTTCATGATTTCTGTGATTTCTAAGTGGATTGGTTTAAGTATACTAATGCGAACTGCAACTATTAAGTGTTTGGATTTAATGGAACTATTTTGTCAAGAACTAATACGCGAAAATTGTAAAATATATTTTGTTCAATGGAAAATCATTTTGATGGTGTGCGAAGATCTAAGGAAATACATTGATAGTAAGGTGATAACGATTTTTATAATTATTTACTTTTCATAATACTGGTGAAAAACACGGTGAAAAGAAAATTGTGATGATGGAATGCAGGAACAATTTTAGTGTTACCTTAATAAAAAGAATAGCTTATTCGCGAATCTGTATATAAGCCTTATCTTAAGATTCAAAAAAGAAAATAATTCTAGACAAAACAAGCTTCAATTCTTTTTCCATAATTTGAAAGTATGAATTTGGTCCAAAAAATTAAAAAAGATAACATCTCTTGTAGTACTAAAACTAAACATTATAACTCATAAAGTAATTTTGTCAGTTTTTATAATAACCTGATAACGATATCAGCGATAAGTTTCTAAATAAAAAATTAGCATAAAACGATTCAATTATCATTGATCTATCTTAATTAGATCACGTGGTACAATGTGTTCCCCACTGAAAACGTAGTATTTTTGGTGTTTATGTGCTAATAAAAGATATTTGGCAATTTTGGACTTTATATTTTTAGAGGGTCAAAAGTGTGCTAAAAAAACGTTGCTTGATCATTGAGTTATCTCAAATAGATCGCATGATACGATTTACCCCTATTGAGAACGATATACGCAATTACAAGCTACTAGATTATTTTTGGCAGTTTTGGATTTCAAATCTAAATCAGACTGTTACTTTTTGATTGCAATGATTTACTTATGCGGTTGCGGGGAATGTAACCTCTTATTTATAGTGCACCATTTTTTCAAAATATTTTCAACATGTAACCATTTTAAAATAATCTCGAAAACTCCAACTCCATCTCATACAAGACCAATTCCTCTTAACAATTCAGAGATACAAAACTTCAAAACTCTCCATAACATCCACTCTGTGCCAGTACTACTACATCCACCCGTACTCTTCCCTTACCCCAACGTATGAATTACCTCGACGCGTCGTGCGCAAAACGTAACCATAAAGCGTCATTGAGGCTTCCGCTCCCCTGAAGCCCGCAGCGTCCCTCTGCAAAAAGTACACCTATATAACTCCACTCACCGTCGACATAAACGGACCTGATATACCCTCTTAGCTTGAGGTCACGTGCGCGCTGGCGTCTCCTTATCGCTTCTGTCCTCGGCAGAAATAAAAAGAAAGCACCCGCGAGCGCAGCGCGGACGTGCCTCCAGGAGCCCCTCCGTCCTGGAGGAAGATGCGGACTTGCGGATGTAGGTAAGTGAAAGGGCTGAAGGAGAGGAGGCGGAGTGAATGAGAGAGAGAGAGAGAGAGAGAGAGAGAGAGAGAGAGGCGAAAAAAAGGGACGAGGAGGAGGAGAAGAAGAGTTTAAAGGCTGGAGGACGCGCGACGGCGTGCATAACAATTAGCCCCGACGGCTGGGAAAATCGCGAAAACGGGCCTCTCTTTTGACTTTGCCGGAGACTCTGTCGCAGCCGTAGTCGGAAACGCGCCCGAGATAAGGGAGAGAGTTACACGCCCATCCTAACCCTTTTGAGAGCGAGCGCGCTTACGCTGGGAGTCTGATGTTGCTGAGAACGGCAAGAGAAGGCTTGGAATTTGTTATTTCAAAGTGTATGATTCTTTCTTTTTGTTTCCTGGGTTGTAATGTTGAATGGGTAAAATTTTGTATTATACTTTTAGTTTATTAAGTGACAATTGATTGTTTTTAAGCAGTCTACTATTAGAACTACATTGAAATATGAATATACAATTAAGTAATGAAGTAAACAAAGCTGTTATTACAACGATCGTAATAGAATTATGTCCATAATAAATTAATCATAATAAAAAATTAAAAGTGCCAAAAATTATGTTTACTCTCACTCAGATGTTCAAACATCAATTAGACTAAAAAGCCACTCAAAACATCCTCCACCATCCCGACTCTCTCCAGAAACCCAGAGTCCGTACACATCAACCAACCACGTCTTCACGCAACACGCAAGACATTCGAGACTCTCCTCAGCCGGAAATAAGCCGAGTCCTCGCGAGAGCCGTTTCTCAGTCTCGGCGAAAGGGTTGGCCCTATCGGCGGCCGATCTCTCAAGGAGGCAGGAACCATCAGAGGTTACACGCACGTACGCTCGTATTAAGCATCTAACGCGCGCGCCCTTAACAATGATTTACAGCGTCTTGGCGAGGGGGCTAGACTACAGAGAGATCGGTCAACTCCCCCTACTTCTAACGTGTATATCAGTCGATTCCAGCGAGTCGAGCTCGCTTATTATGCTGGGCAAATAATTGTTACACCCTTCTGGAGATGCCGCCCATATTGACTCTGGCGGGGCTGGCAGTCTGCGAGCTATCGAGCGGGTTTGTGTAATCGAAATGCGATTTTTGAAGTTTATTTTGATTGTTAGATATTAGGAAAATTTTAATGTGTAATTTTTTTGTGCTATTGTTGGAGTTTGATGTTAGGTTCGTTGGCGTTTAGAGTGAAAAGAGTTTTGTCTTAGTATTAGATTTAGGACTCTATATTGAATATTGAATTAAATGAATTGCATTTATTCTGAATTTGGATCAAATAAAATAAGGCAGCAGGAAGCAAAAATATTATTACAATGGAAATAACACCATTAATATTTGTTCATATTTTTATGAAAAATATAAATAATAATGAACCAAAACGTAAGCAAAATTTGAATATGTATGAACATGATCAATCTTTTCGTGTGATCTATTCTGACAATTACATAACAAAACAAGAATTGAAAAAAATTTATTTGGTTTTCTTGGTTTAAAGAAGCTAACTGACCGCAACTAGTTCATTTTTCTCATTAACACAAAATTAGAATCTAATAACTTTTTTCAATAATTGTCATATATTGCGCAACAATCAAACTGCTTGCGCATAGAATTATTTATTCCGTTTCGGCACCGATACGCATCATCGACAATAATCAACAAAAAAAACCTGCGTGATGAATCAGCCTGAGCCATTATCCACACGATAATATCAATGTAAATAAAGGAAGAATTAAAGAAGAAAAAATAACAGCGCACCGCGTAAAGCGACCGCAAATCATGCCACTTCGCTTCCAGACTCAGCGCTTATTGTATATCGCTAGAGCAGCGAGAATATGTACACCCACTAGTGCTCCCGTGACCTAAACAGGAAATCCTTCTTTCAGGTAATTGCCATGACTCAGTTCAATCTAACCGAGAACGCGCGTATGCGATGTTCCACCGCAGAATCCACTGTGATCGAGTATACATATACAATCACACACTAAGCCGATCCTCGATAGTCGCGAATTCAGCATGTTGGTAGGCTGAATTCCTGGAAAAATTCTGAACGATGAAAAAGTGTAATAACAAACGATTACATCGATTGCGCTAAAAAGTGGCCCTGGCTTGGGCCGTTGAGGGAAAAAACTTTCCGAGAGAGAAACGTACTTGCGCGATTGTATTATTCGTACTTTGTACGATTGTGTTTTTCTCGAGCTGCAAGAGAAGTGCATGCGCGGCCGCGTGTAATGACATTGCAGGTGAGAACTTTGTCGTAGAAGTGGTGTGCTCGTGTCGTTGCGTGTTTCTTTGTTCTGTGTAATTGGGTTTGGATATGTAACTTTTTTGCCGCCGGGTATCAATCGCGGAATTATCGTAATCATTAACGTACTGAGAAAACAATTGAATTCGTATAAACTTTTTTACGTGGAGTAATAAAGTTGGATTTTCTTTTAGCAATGTATTTAGGTTTTACCGTAGTTATATAAATACGGCTGGGTCAGACAAAAAATATTTACGAAATTTATTTACGAGTTACGAGATGGCGATGGTTTCGTGAAAATCTTTGCGTTTAGTTAATTGCCAACGCAACGTAATCGCATCATCTCTTTTCGAAGTAATTGACGGAATGATATATTCATTCTACGTAATTCCATTTAAATAACTAAAAAAATCAATTAAATCATCAATCCTCGCACATTTACACAAATCACAATTACTAAATAGACAACCGATAAAAAAAATTCATACCCATCCAAACGATTCCACTCCATCCACAACAAATTTTTCGCGCATCAAGAACCTTCTCTAAACCCGCTCACGTGTTTACCGCAGGCTCTAAAATTAGTAGGCTCGCGAAAATCCGAAATACACGCGCGCAGCTCGAATAGTTGTTTATTGCTGCGAACTCGCGCGCGTTGGCATGCATATAATGGGAAAAACAACGTCGCCCGGGAGTGCATCAAACGGCGTTCTGAGTCGCGGCGGGGGAGAGTCTCGGGTAAACACGTCGAGCCGGTTTTCTCTGTTGGAGAAATAAAAGGAGAGGCGCACACCGTAGCTCTGGAGCGAGACAAAGCGCGACGGAGAAAAGAAAAAGAGAGAAAGAGAGAGAGAGAGAGAGAGAGAAAGAAGAAACAAACGGAGGAGGAGAGAAGGGATACATGGACTGCGAAAATAGAAGGAGCGAATAAGGAGTGGAGAGGCAATTGATTGATTGATTAATTGATCGAGCGATGATAATGTTTGCTGCGCAGACGATTTCTCGGACCCCGCTGTGGTTGTGTTATTTAGAATTGAATGTGATGTTGTGATTTTGCTTTATTTATAGCCTACCGTTTTCAGTTTTGAAATTATGAATTTGAAAGACGTGCAGTGGTAGCAATTTAAAATAAGATAGATAATAGTTATGTTTCAGTGTGAGGATGCGATTACAAATTCATAAGACTTTTTTAATTCAAGAGTGCCTAAAATGGAACTTTACGCACGAAGTGTATATATACCTCGTAGCAATGAAGAAGTAGATTCTTTCATGAGAGGATGTAATCGGTTGATAAATGACCTTCTAATTGGATATTCGCCTAATCAATTTTTGGACCTGAATTTAACAATATTCTCTGGTCAAGTGATTATAAAATGAGTTTGTAAAGTGAGTGTTTGTGAAGTGCGTAAAGTGACACTTTGCACACGACAAATAAAAATGTTTTATAAATCAATATGTGTTCATAAACAAAAAATATTTAATAAGTAGAGATATAAATACAACAGAAAAATCTTTATGATAAAAAAAGAATAATATTATAGTAAAAAATTTTCATGATAAAACCCAATCACTGATAGAAAAAATAGTTATTTATAAGTATCAAAACAAGAAACAACACCTCCTCAATGCACAAGCAAATAAACTCATTTGGCCAGAATAAAAGAGCAGAAGGAGAGAGAAGAATTAGACTGGCAAAAAAAGAAGAAGGCAAGAGCCGTAAACGAAAGACAACAGAGAGGAGCAAAGAGAAAAAGAGATTCCGTACATTGTTTCGAAACGGCTTTATGTATTTGACGGCCTTGAAGAAGCGGAGAAAATGAGAGCCTCGGCGACGCGCCACTAAAATCGCGCGTGGTTCCCCTTTTTTTTTGTTTATTGCATGTCGCGTCTTTTCGTGCGCCGGAATGCAGTCAGAACAGCCCGATAAAGATATCGCCGGAGACGAATAAGCCACTTAATTCTTAGTATACTTTTCGTTATCTAGGCCTGCTTGAGAATCGACCTAGCGTGGTATCTTAATGTAAAGAATAAGTGAGATTTTCATGTAACATACGAAAATCGTTAGGTTTTATGCAGCTTTTATCGCTTATACCGGCCTGTTATCGACTTTATTTTACTAAGAAATTACAGCGGTTTTCAGAAAAATTAATAGTAAGCTTCAGAAAAATTTAGCTGCTCGCCCTATCAAAACCCATTTTCAATAGTTTTCAAGACGAATCCAGCAATACGCACATACCAGATTAAAAGTGTAATAGCCACGTTTCAAGCGCATATAGATCCACGTTACAAACGGTCACCGCACACCCACCTTCACAGTTATAATAACGCACAAGGGCATGCAAATTAACTCATCCCGAAGAATCCCGTGGGCTTTTGCAAAAACTAATCCGGATGTAACCGTATACACGCGTAAGGCGTACCGCGGGGACTTAGCTCTCGCGGTGCGGTAGTAATAACGAAAATAATATTGTGTTAATCAAAAAATAGATGACGAGCGTCGAGTCGAAAGCGGAACGCTATATACGTGCACTTTTGACGTACGTGTAATACTGGGTGCTGGGCCGGTGCGCGCATTGAATTGTGACGCGCTTGTTATTCTGGTGGTTATTACATTCGCATTCAAGTTTTTTTGTGATATTTGTTTGGATGTATTGCATGAAACTTGATTTGATTGAGGTGTTTTTTATATATTTTTCTATATTATTCTTAGAGATAAGATGATTTTAAATTGGAGAATGATACTAAAACGCAACTAATTTAAATTGAGTTCCAGTACTTACGGAAAGGAGATCATTCTGAAAAAATAGTAATGTCTCAAACTCACCTGAAACAAAAAAGAAAAATAACTATTAAACAAAACGAAATGTTTTCAAAAAGCATAAAAGACATTTACTCGTAAATCTAAATTGAGCTAAAAAAAATAAAAGGAAACAAGCATTCTCGAGCTTCTAAAGCTCATCCTTTACCGCTCGGCATTTTATTTCGCAGGCCATGCTGAGTAAGAGCCGGAGCAGGCTCATACGTCACACTGACACGCAAACGCTAGCACTCAAAGCATTGCAAAGATGCATGCGTGCATCGCGTTACTTTCGCTTTCTTTCCTACAGTGCCGCTCTGTTGCGTATTCGTAGTCGCGAAAAGGTAAGCATTATGAGAGATCTCAAGCTGTCGCAGAATGTAGGATTACTTGGGGGCTACTTTTATTTGCTAATCCACTTTCAAGGTGTATAGTTTCCTTGTTTTAATGTAAGCGGCTTAGTTTCTAAAAGTGAGTATCAGTTATGACAAGTGATTTCCTCGAAGCTAGCAGGAAAGATTTTTTTTTATTTTTTAGCAAATCAAATCTGAGAAAGTACTATAATATATACTATATACTATGTACTATAATTCATCTCGTTAATTTCTAAAATAAAATAAAATAAAATAAAAAATAAAATAATAAAAACTAAATGATATGTAACTCCGATTTTGATTAATTAAATCTTGCTCTTTTTATTAAAAATAATGAAATTAGTAGTTCAGTAAGAAATTAATAAATTTTCATTTAAAGTACATATACCTTATAATTATTATATATAATTATTCCTTCTTACATCATTTTAATTATTTTAATAAAAAATATTCCCTTGCATTTATTTCTTTGCATCTCAATTAAAAACAAAATAATATGATAATATTCTATTCTACACCAACACGGAAAAGCTCTGAATTTCCATGATCACCCGGCAAAAAGCAAGTTGCTCAAGCACGACTGACATTATCCTCAAATCTCGGGTTTTTCTGCATTCATTCTTCTAGCGCTGACACTTGCCTCTCCGAGAATAAAAAAAAAAGTGGGTCCCGCAGAATGTATTCGTGCCTGTGCGCTGTTTATTAGAGGCGCAATATATGCATTGCCCCCGCTTAATCGTACGGATTACGCGCTAGCTAGCCGCCGCTGAATCTCGCACGCCGAGAGAGCCGGAGCATCAGATTTGATTAAGCTGATGAACGAGGATACACGCTTATATTTATACAAGCCAGCGCGCAAGCGCGATGTTTTTAATTGGAAAATTAAGCGCGGCTTCCAGCGACTGGAGAGAATGGCTTGTAAGCATGGAAGATGCTGATATTTTGTTGTGCCTTTTGTATATTATAAATATTTTAATTTTTTGCCTTGTTATTAGGCATGTTTTATGTTTTTTTTTTTAATGATGTATCAATTAATATTTTTTTATGATTTATTATAATATTAATTATTCGTCTTTGATGAATAAATTTTATTTTTTTTTTTATTAAAAATCTAAATTAAAAAATTACGTTTAGGATTTGATCATTTAAATCTCTTTCAAACTGTGAGTGAAACAACATGCAAATCGTTAATCCTAAACAATATACTTGTATAAACATTAATAGCAATTAGGATGATCATTTTTAAAAATAGTTTATGATGTTGAAGACAAATAAAAAACCAATTTTGAAAATAAATGTTATTTCTATAAAAAGAAAAAATTAAGAAATCATTTCACAAATTTCCATGAAAGGAGCACGCAACTCCGCCATTAATTTGATCGTTCCAGATCAAAAGCTCAATAACTGGGCCACTCGCATCTCATTCCCTTCCCTCTCAGCTCGGCTCGCATTCGCGCTCGCACAGATCGGAACGTTGAAATATAAAGGCGCGCTTTGAATCTAATGCAAAATGAATGAGCATCCCGCGAGGCTCGCCAGCGCGCGATTATCATTATAATTCTTTGTACATATCATACGCACAGGCACACGTGTGCGCCCCCGTGAAAAACGAAGCCGTGCCGCGCACGTGAAGAAGCAGTCACGCGCCTCTAGGAGATCCGTTTTTTTCTCTCCCGGCATCTTAATTACTGTTTTCCCGTGCCTGTTGACACCTATCACTGCCGTAATTGCGCGCGATGAGATGGTAATTCGTCATCTTTCGACGTGAGTGACGAGAATAGTTTTGCAAGTTGGACGTTGATGGAGGTGATTTACTGGTTTTGGTTGTGTTTTAGTCGTTATTTGTTTGGTTTGCCTTTGAGATTGGATAGAGTCTGGTAAACCTGATTTTTATGCAAATTATTTATAATTTTTTTCAGGAGGAAGTAATGAATGTACATATATTTAAATGAACTTATTCTATTGCTTATTTATCGCTTGTTAATGAAATAACAATATTTCAGTTTATCTCGTATATTAGCGATTTCAAAGATCAAGTTTGAAGTTAATAGGAAGTTAGTTTCCCTTATTAAAAAAATGTAGTTTTTGGATGTCTGAAAGAGCTAACGTTTAAAACATTTTAAAACTACAACAATTTATTTAAATTAGAGCTACACACTTGTTCTGTGTAATTTTGACACATTTGTATTTATAAAGAGTGGTCCCGTGTCGAATGTCATTATAAATTATGCTCATAATATTAGAATTAAAAATCTGGTATGAATTTTAACAGTTTACACTATTATGTTGCAAATATTTAATAACAAGTGATAATTGGTTTCAAACTTTTCAAGCTGTATAAGTTTTTCCCCGATTGTGTCCCCCTTCCTCAATCATGGCATCCCGGGCAGTCGCCTACATCTCCCAAAACTGACCCTCTAGGTATCGGTCTCTGCCATTACATGCTGGTCGCAACAACGATATTATCTTATTAGGCTAGATCAAAAGCATAGCACTCAGACCTAAACCCTAATCCTGCAGGCGATACGCCGGTAATGTACATTGTAGCTGTATTGTAATTTCATTATTGGTACATAGTGCACCAAGTCTATTCCTACGCTGCGACTAATCTCATCTCTACATACAGGAACACAGCCCTGCTAAAATTTGATTATCGAATAAAGAAATAAAGATTTCATGCTCACATTCAGATATTTGTGATAAATTTTAAATTGCTGATATTCAGATATTTATGATTAATTTTAAAGTCAAAGTATGGGATCTGATTGTCGCCAATATCTCGATGACTTATCTCTCATAACTCTAACTAACCGTATATACACTCTGCATACATATAATATTTCTAATAATAATATTCTAATATATAGTCTATACCAATTCATAATGTATACCAAAAAAATTTTTTATTTTTGAGGATTCTGTCAGGATTATATATGAACTGTATATGATCAATGTTGTATGCAATTCGTATATAATTTATATACGATTTTTATACAAACTTGATAGACTATTTCTACGTGGTGATACAGACATTTATTTAATTTTTACAGAAATAATATATTAATAAACTTGTATTGCAACTATTATTATGATTAAAATAAGATCAATAATGTTTTCTCTTTATATACAAACGAATGATGTGATTATGTTTTTTTTAACTTTTATTACTCAAAAAATTTAGATGTGTATATTGTGGAAATAACAACAATAATTATGCTAAAAACATGAATCCTTAAAATATTAGATAAGCAGCTAACATATGGAAATCGGTAGTCATAATATTATCTATTGAATGCTAATATGTTATGAATAAATGCAATATTTTAATTTTGAATTTCTTGACTGTTTACATAAAAGTAAAAACCGTGATTTCTCTATTGCAAGAAACGCACCGCATCATTTTCATTAAAATCAATCATCCAGCATCACAACCTCTACCAAAACACAGAATATTTAAATTCAAAAACTCATTTTCGCCAACAGATACACGCAATCAGCGCTTGTAAAACATCAAAGCTCAACAAAAAATGTTTGCGTGAGAAACCTCATCTCTCAGAAAATAATTAAGAAACGCTCATCAAAAAAAAGTCGGCAAAACACCCGCAGCACCTCGCCAGTAGTTCAAACTCCTCGCATCCATCTCTCTCCCAAAAATAACGTCATCTCCCGGCATCAACCGCACCGGAATAATCAAAGTCCTCTGAACCTCCCGCATCAGCGGCGATCGATTCCTCACGGTCACGGTCAAGCTAGCCTCGCCTTTTCAAGAAAGAGAGCGCGATATATCTCAAGGTCGCGCCTCGAAGGCCACGCCGGTGCTCACCTACATATATATAAAGAGCGGAAGCTCCCAAGCTGAGATTCTTATCGTACGTATGGAGATTCCTGGATTAAAGCTGCTGGACTTATTTTAACGCGGTCGTTGCGCGAGACCGGCAATTTTTGC
>JAPYZB010002760.1:0-11384 GCA_030522745.1 Eupelmus kiefferi
CCGATTAACGACGGCGGCCAATGGGATATGGTTCTAAATCTGATTAATCGCTATGGTGTTGTGCCCAAGACCTGCTTCCCAGAGAGCTTTTGCGGCGAATCCTCGTCCAGGCTCAATGCCCTGCTTAAGAGCAAGCTGCGAGAGTACGCTCAGGCTCTGCGCACACTCGTCGATTCCGGTGCATCCGATGAGCAGGTAAAGGCTGCATTCAAATCTTTTTTGTTTGTTCAGTTTACGTTTGATGATGGGACTTGAATTGTTATTAATTAATATGGAAATGTTGCATTTTCTTTAATTCTTTTAATTACATTGTCGTTATATGCAGCGACGATTTTCAAAATTCAATTATATTTTACTCAAGACTTGGAAAGTTACCAAAAAGTGTATTTCTGCAAAAATTATACTTAATAATTTAATTGTAGGCTTATATTTTTAAAATCCTTACTTGATTAATAAATCTAAAATTATGTTAACCAAAAATTTTGTGAAATTCAAATCGACAGTAAAATAAAGTTTGCTTATAAAATGACTATAAAAATGTAGACAGTACATTGTAAAGACTAACTAAATAAGTGACACACAACAAAGTTTTTTCAAAAAGCGATACTAACTCGTAAATACCCCTTTACTTTTTTACAGATCCAGCAGCGTATACTGGAGCAGATGACAGTGATCTACCGCATAGTCGGCATTTGCCTGGGCATCCCACCAGAGACCTTCGTCTGGGAGTACTATGATAAGTCCAAGAACTACAATAGCGTAGGACCGGTCACAGGTCTCGAGTTTTACGAGAAGTATGTAAAGCCGTACTTCAACGTTGATGAAAAGGTCTGCCTGGTGACAGATCCTCGACCATCGAACGAGTACGGCAAGGTGTATACAGTTGACTGTTTGGGCAATGTAGTAGGTGGACGCGACACCATCTACAACAATCAACCGGTCGAATTACTGATGAAGCTCTGCGCCGAGAGCATCAAGAGCAACGAGCCCGTCTGGTTCGGTTGCGAGGTATCCAAGAGGTTCAGCGGCAAGGCCGGTATCGAGGATATCAAAGCCCATGACTTCGAGCTCATGTTCGGCACGGACGTGCAGGTCACGCTGTCAAAAGCCGATAGGCTGCTTTACGGCGAGTCCGCCATGAGCCACGCCATGGTCTTTACCGCTGTATCGTACGATGTAAGTAAACAAAAGATTACGTTACAGCTTATTTTGTTGGTTATAAATTACTCCTTTGATATTCAATACTTGATTGTGGATTAATATATTTTGTTTTTTCTTTCATTTTTCAGAAGGATGGTAATATATCAAAATTCCGTGTTGAAAACTCTTGGGGTGATGATCGTGGTGACAAAGGATATCTCGTTCTTACGTCTGACTGGTTCAAGGAATTCGTTTTTGAAGCAGTAGTTGACAAGAAACATGTACCAGCTGATGTGTTAGCTGCATTTGACCAAAAGCCAATTATCTTGCCTGCGTGGGATCCAATGGGCACGCTTGCACAGTGATAAAATATAAGACCCACAATTGTCATGTATTAAAAATTTTTTGTAACTGAAAATGAACTAATACTATGAAAACCAATTAGCTGTTCCAAATATAAATGAAACTTTTTTTGGTAGATTTTATACTCGAAAATTGGTACTTAAGACGCAAAGAAAAATGTCTCAGATAAATAATAAAAAAGGATATTATATGGAAACAAATTTCAAGAGAGAACAGCAACAATGGCGCTATCCAAAATAGCGTGAATAATTTCTTATAAAGTATTTGCTATTTTCGCAAAACCTAATGCGAATACAACATATGTAGATGCGAATAGCTTACTTAGAGGAATTTTAGTTTAGCATGAACAAATTCCGTATGAACACTTTATACTATAAGAGCAAATAGATTATGAATGCTGAATCCTCTTGAAATTTATTTCTGTATATCATTTAACAAAATCATTGATTAAATGTGAAACATTGTTCAACAAGGTTTGAACAAAATGCTGAATATAAGATTGTCATTTATGTGAGTATAATGTTAATGAAATCACATAAAATGGTCAATTTATCTGCGATATTAAGATGGTGAGTTAAGTATCGTCACAAACATTTATGGTGCATTTTTTAACTTGTGAAATAAATTTCGTAATGCTATTTCAGTGGTTTAAGTGAATTAAGTAAACGAAAATTTGTTTACCTCATTACAATTTATAAAAGTATTATAAGATTTTGAAAACTATGAATAAAAAGAGACTATACTTTGAAAAAATATAATTTATTTACAAAATACCTTACTCCTAATAACACTTTTTTTAATTTTTTGATAAATTATTTTTTAGATGCTTAATCCTCTGTTTCTTTCGAATGAAGTAGTAGTATTGAAGTTTTGCCCAAACACCTTGGCACATTCTTTGCAACCTTATATCTTTATCCTTAACTGCAAATGCATATATATCTTTAACTGCATATTTAGTTGCTTTTAGATGGTTCTGTTGAAGTAAACTTAAAGCTGTATAAAGCTTGCAGCGAGCCACTAATTGTGGATCTCCTAATCTCATTGCTAACTTAAACTGTTCAACTGATATTTTTCCTGCTACTTTAGCCTGATAACATTAAATTGTTTTATGTTATATTATACTTTATAAATGTTAATAATATGAAGAAAACTACTTACACAGTGATCAAACTTATCTCCTAAAGCTGAAAAAGCACCCCCTAATGTCGACAACCACGACATTGCATGATCTATTTCTTGTCGCTCCATAACCATTTGTGTTAATATTTCATTCCTAATTTAAAAATAAATATACATAATTGACTAATTGTTTATCATTCAAATAATAATCCAATAAAATTGATTAATTTTGCTAACCAACTATAATCAAGGTATTGATACTTTGGTGTTCTCAGTCTCATGACAATCACAAGATTTACTGGAGATTTTATGTTTATTGTTTTCGATTTTACAAATTGAATAAGTACATTGACTGCAGATTTTCTGAAAAGATGAGAGCGACCCATAGTGTAAATGTAAACTGAAACTAGATATGCATTAAATCCTCTCTTGCGTAATAATATTGGATGAAACTTTGGTATTTGCTGTATTATCTCACTGGTAGTGTTGCTATTTGCAAAACTGTTTTGATCACTTATAACATGATTTTTATATTTACACAGAATTTTTGATGAAACAGAAATATCATCATAAATACATTTCTTCTTACAAATTAACAATCGTATTTGTTGATCCATATTTACATTCAAGTATTGAATTCCTTTTTAAATTTTACCTAATTTTAAGGTTAGATTACTCAATTAACAGTTTTAACATTATGTATAAAAGCATGTGAAACTTTCTCGTTCAATAATTCAAAAATTACGCATATAGTAAAAATAACACATTTATAATAAAGTACAGCTTAAAAAGTTCTTAGTTCTAAAAGTTTAACTACTTTACAAGATGTATATATAAAATAAACGAATTTCAAGAAAGCAGTACAAAGTCGTACGTTACGCTGTAGTTTAAGGCGAATATACATGCCGCACCTACTTTTACCGGGCTTTAAACTACTTAAATCTGCGGCAAAATTATTTTTTATTGAAAAATATTCTTACAAATTTTCAGATTGATTTACTGCCTGTATTTTACCGTATTTTACGTGATGTAAATATACTACTTATATCGTAAAAAATTCTAAAATAAGAGAAATTTTGATCAATGTATTTGGACATTATTTCATTCTAAAATTTTGTAAAAATATTTGAGATGTAAATTAATTTTGTTCAAAGTTTTATGCAAACCTTTATTATGTTATATTTTATGAATGTATTATACACTGCATCACAATCATTCTAAATTTAATTATTACCTAAACAAATCTATAGATTTTAGAATATTATTTTTATTTACTTGTATATTATTTTCAATTGACTTTTTAATGGAACTACAAACCCATTAAAGTATAAATAAATAATTCCTGAAAGTTATTTTAAAAAATAAAAACTATCATTTAAACACATCATTTATATACCTCAAAAGTTTTAATATAATAGTAAAAAATAATATTAGCTTAAACAAATCCATAGATTTTAGAGAATTGTTTTTATTTACTTATATATTATTCTCAATTGACTTTTTAATAGGACTACGAATCTATTAAAGTAAACATAAATAATTCCTGAAAGTTATTTTAAAAAACAAAAACAATTATTTACAAACATAATTTATATACTTCAAAAATTTTAAGAAAATAAATAGTAATCTAATTGTGTTCAAAATTCGAAAAATTTTTTATTATATGAAATGTTTTGTTATAACTGTTTTACAAATGAAAGCAATGAATGCCTTTCTTTAAATATCTTAGACTTTTAATTTAAAAATAAGATCAGAATTCAAGTATTAAATTGAAAATAATGATGATACTCTTACTTACAAAACTTGCATTATGCATAAATTAAAATGAATAAATTTTGATTTTCGTTGTCGAAACGACCTATGTAGAATAAATAAAATATTAAGTAAATGAGGAAATGTAGGTTCAAAATGATTATATATATAAAAATGACAAGATATATCAATAAATACTTTATTAAATTTTGTTTATTATATTTAATACATTAAAAATTGAGATTAATATAGATACAATAATTTATTTATAAATAGAACAGGAAAATATATTTTGAACAAGGAATTTCGAAATATACGAACTCGAATAAGTAAAAAAGAATACTTATACGAACGTTTCGACCAATTTATTTGGCAACAATTCCTCATTCAAAATTTACAATTTATTTTTCTCGTGTAGACCAAGAAAATTTTGTGAGCTAGATTTTAACATTGAAATAGTATTAATCAGAATAGTTGTTTTAAAAAGAGACATAAGTATTAATATTTATATTCAATAAATATGCACATAGTATTATTTGCTGTAGCCGATGGTATTTCACATCGTCAAGGCGAGGTATTGGTAAAAGTTTTCAACTAGCAATAATCGCACCTCAGTAGAACTTCATTGGTTACGATATCGCCACTGCGCAAAGCTTATATTAGTATTATTATATAAATAATTATAAATAGTTTTTCATTAAAGATTCTTTTGGAATCGTTATTGAGCTAGTTTTGCGAAGGAACTAAAGGATTTAAAGGATTTTTTTTTAATGTTTATTAGTAGGGATTCATGTGGAATCCATTATGAGCTAGATTTCAACAAAGAAACAGACTTGACATTAAGAATTTAAATCGTATTTATGTAATTAATTTATAGGAATGATTCGATTGGAATCGTCTGTGAGCTATATTTTAACGTTGAAACAGAAATTTATTATTTGTATTGCAATAGATGCAATATGATTAAATATTAATAGTATAGGAAAGATTCTTATGGAATCGTCTGTGAGCTAGATTTTAACGTTGAAACAGTGTTTAAGTAAAGTTAAATAATTAACATATTGATAGCTAGATTTTAACGTTGAAACGGTTATTATAATTTAAGAATTATTTTATTTATATAGGAATTAATTTATTGCAGTAAATGCAATATTAAATGGTAATATTATAGCAAAGATTCTTATGGAATCGCTTGTGAGCTAGATTTCAACGTTGAAACGATTAAAGATTAAATTAATTATAAAATCTTTTTCGGTACAGAGAGGTCTCGTAGATACAAATTTGATTTGGTTCAATTCGATTTTGAACTATTACAGGAACTATTATAGTCCAGTCGAAACGTACGTATTAGTATTTTCAAATTTATTTAATTAAAATTTAATTTAGAATACCAAATAAGTGGGTCGAAACGTTCGATAGAAGTACCCACTTATACGAAAAGATGAAAAAATAATTACGAAAAATTGTTTTAGAAATTTAAAATTTAAATGAAAGAGTCAGTTAAAGAATTTAATTAACTATACTAAATCTTGGACAAAAATTCAATATTAAATTACATGCATCATTTTTAAAGAAAAAACTTTTTAAATTTAAATGTTTATACAAGTTTTATAGTAAAATAATATAATTATAACCTGAGGATTTTGATTAAAAACAGCAACTTGTCAATATTAATCGATCTTCGAAATCATTTTATGTAATGACGGAATTCGAAGAAATTCATGAAGAAAATCGTGTTGAAGAATAATAACCTCTCAGGAAAATTCGTGGTTCATTTTCCAGCTGCCATCTTCTTTAAATTCATTTATTGTTACACCGCTGAATACAGTTTGGTAATCTGAAAGAATACAAATTTAATAAATAACGGTTCTAGAAAATATATAATTATAAAAATAT
The DNA here is from genome assembly GCA_030522745.1 of Eupelmus kiefferi. Taxonomy (NCBI): domain Eukaryota; kingdom Metazoa; phylum Arthropoda; class Insecta; order Hymenoptera; family Eupelmidae; genus Eupelmus; species Eupelmus kiefferi. Next base: position 6,271 of record JAPYZB010002760.1, read on the forward strand.
TCTGAATAAAGTATTAATTTTATTTTTTTATGTTTTGTTTTAGCAATATACTTCAAGTACTCTAATAATATATTATTTTTCACAGTTAATCTTTGATCTTATAAAGTTTTATTACAAAATTAATATACAAAATATTTTATTTCAAAACGAAAAATAAATATTAAATAAAAATTAGTTATTCGTGAAATAGATAATAATAAAGGCATTCAATTATAAAATGCAGTTTAAAATTTTATTTTGAAATAATATTTTTTATTAAAAGTAATATTTTTATATGTTCAATTAAAATTTACTGTACAGCACAATAAAATTCCTATATCTGGACTTGAAAATATAAAGAATGAATCTTTTTCATTTTTAAAATCACAAATATTATATTTTAAAACATCAAGAACTATTAGGTCTACATATGGAAAACAAATTTTAACAAAGATATAAGTCAATATTTATAAACAGTTTGGATTTTCATTCATCTTTTCTTTTTTAAGATATATAAAAGTTTATGTATAAAATATATGTAAAGTTAACTAATATTAAATGTTATTTGATAACAAATAAACTCTCTTCCATTAACCATTTAATATCACAAATATTTGTGTAACGAAAAATATAACAATTTTTTGGTATATTTTTTCCTGTTAACAAAATATTTTTATAAATAAATTTCAAAACTTACTTAATAAAGGACATCAGTTTTCAAAAAAAAAAAAAAAATTAGGTCAGGTGGATAATATATATCTCAAAAAAATTATCTATTAAAAATAAGAATACAATAAATGCTAGCTTAATTTTTGCTATTAGAAATTGATCCTTAAAACAGTATTAAAATTCATTTTAAACAAGTATGAAATTCTTCCAGTAAATCATGATAAATAATGAATAAAATGATAAAATTTACTTTTACAATTATAAATATTTATAAACAGTCATTTAAAGTAAAAAAAGTGAAATTTTAAATAAAAATCCAATTAAATATCGCTACATGATTTTCACACATAAAAACTATTTTTAAATAAATAATATACTTTTGTGTTATCAATAATCAAATTAAAAAATAAATTATAAATTATTAGTCAACTTTCACTAAACATAAAAATTAATAAGTGACTAATAACAATTTATAAATTAATAAATTTCATTGTCGCTATAAAGCATCCTGAACTAATCACTAACTAAAACACCAAATTCGAAAGGCCGTACAAAAAATAGAAGAAAATAGATAGCGTACCTTAAACAAAGCGATGAATGAAGCAAGCGCTCGCGCCCCATACCGGACTCCACTCCACGCCTGATCTCCATCTTGGACTGCAGCGTGGAAAATTCCGGCAGCCTCGTGGCGCACCTCGTCCCGGTCACTGCCAGCAGCTGCGTCAATCCAGGGTAAAAAAATTCAACTCGAGAGTGCCATCCACTTCAGGAACTCAGGATTCATGTTAAGTCTTTGCTGCAATCCAGGAATATCTCCTGCAGCTGGCGACTGCTGCTTTGACTGCTACTGCTGGAGCTGCGACCGTCCATGGCGAGGGCTGGGAAGCGAGTGAACGAGCCAGCCGCAAGCCGCAACGCCTCAGCCGCTCTACCAGAGCGCTCTTTGCGCGCCTAAAGCTCCGATTGGCTAGAAAGTCCGGCTGGCTGAGTTATCCGGCCAATCGCCGAGCCGCTTACTTCCGCTGGCTTCCCGCGCACGGGTTTCAAGGGAGGGGGGTGAGAGTGAGGGCTCATGGGATACGATTTCAAGTTCGAAGAACGGGGCCGAAAATCTTCGTGCTATGGGTTTGTAAGATTTAAGCCTGCTTTGTTAGTCTAGAAAATTCAGCAACGGTTGGCTTTCATCTGGCGTACCTGCGCTGGTCTATTGTATAGATTTTAAGGAGGGGTAAAATTTTTACAGAGGGGTGTCTGCAATTTCGAATTTTCTCGAAGCTATGCCTTGTTGCTTGACTTTTGAAATGGAATATTTTAATTATTTAAATGGCAGTATTAAAATTTAATTGGATTATTTTTAGTGGACATTTTTAGGCAACAATGGTTAAATATCGATTAGATTATATTTCTGCAATATTTTGTTTGAAGAATTATAAAATTATTACATTCATTTTATATATTCTATAAAATGTAATTTATTGTATTATAGACTGAGTTTCAAGAATTCCAAACATTATCCAACAAATATTTCTTCATGCAATTATTTGTTTTTATGATAAATTATCAATTAAAAGACATTCAAATAATTATTTCATTATTCAAAGTTATTTTTGTCGAAATAATATCTACTTATAAAAAAAGTATTCTATTGTTCACATAAATTTTAGTTACTTTTTTAAAATACACCGCAGATTCGCCGACGGTCTGCTCAATTTTAATAGCTAATTTTAAATAATTTGTCATTTTAATTTTATTTTACATGCTAAAAGTATAATTATTCATTAATTATATGTTATCCCATCAAAACTACAACAAAAACTTATAGTTTTTATTAGTATATTAAAATAAAATCAAACTATTTTCTTTTTGCTTATCTTATTTCGGATAGCACACGTGGTCGATACTCGGAAGTATAGTCAGTTGGCAGCATTCGCATAAATAGTTCTATCTTTATTTGGAGCATTGCTTGCGTATCTTTTGTCTTCGTCAGTATATCTTCTCCGGGGATTATAGAACTATGTGTAGCTCAGCAAATCGCTGAACGTTTTTTATCTGTGATACGCTAAGCTAACCCCAGATGACACCACTCGCCACTTTTGTACGAAATTGAAGCAGAGGAGCATAATTTACAATATATTGTTTAAAAAATAATAATGATATATGTAATAAAAAGTTCTGTTTTTTTAAGCCTTTTTTGGTAGAAGCAATAATGATATGCCTCAGAAAAAGAATATAGAAATTAATAACCTGCAAATTATTAAAGAAAATAATTTATTTAGAAAAAAGATGGTTGTCGAAAGACTTGTAACGTAGATCTTTTACACGATCGATTTTTATTCAGCATTTAGCATGTAATACTTTTTAAAAATAATACAATTATAAATATACATATCATAAAAGTAAAAAAGAATAATTTTAGTCATACACATACGAAGATCTTAAATATTTTTTGCCAAAGAAAAAATACGCGTCTTATTACCATAACTTAAAATGCACATTTGTTTTACAACTACGGATGAATAGTTTTTATCTTTACTTGCAAAATATACATTGCACATTTCCATTCTCAAACAAGAAGAAACTAAATTAAAATTACTCCCAACATATTTTTTTGCATTCGCATTTTTAATTGGCAGGGACATATAACCATTGTACTTTATTGTCTCCCCATCTGTACTTTGTAAGAAAAAGTTTTAAAAAGTTTTGTGCTTTTGCAAGTTACTCACAAAGTTGAGAAATTTATAAATCTATCTCTTTAATTCGAACGTAATGATTAATCAATAAGCATTTTGAAGTCGAGATTTTTTTTATTGTTGAAATGAAAGATAGTGCTTTATCTCAATTTTTCGCGTGCTTGCGTGTTTTTTGCTTCATACGGTATTCGCGATAAAATATCGCAATTTTGTTCTTTCATCTCCAACATAAAATTCGAATCTTTATCATTTTTAAAGCTGCCAACTCTCAATTATAATTATTAAAAAAAAATTCATATTAAAAACTATCGCTTCAACGCATCCCAAAAACCGATCTCTCAAATCGCTCCAAAAGACACCATCGGCCCGCCAACCATCCAAAACCGAAAATTCCCGCAGTTTTCAAGAAAACTCAAAGGCGGCAATTTTCCCCGACTGAGCCTCCTGCCGCTCGACTCAAACTTAACATTCCGCACTCTATTTTTACGCGCGCCGACGCCGGCAAGATGGATAATTTCGAGCGCATATAGCGCAACAGCTGCCGCTGGGACGAAAAAGCGCGGGACACGGTCCCAAAAGGGTCGAAGATAGAACACGTGACGGGCGGCGCGTTCATTAGCGTATAATCGAGGCTCTCCGAGCGCAGCGCGCACGTGTGTTACGTAAAAGCCGCGCGCGGCTATGTAGGATATACACCTGCCTTGACGATGTTGCTGTTCGTTCGACTTTTACCGGTGTTGATAGAATGTAGAGGAGATTCTCGGAATTTTTGGGTATGAAGGGAGCCTGCGGAATGTGAGGAATTCGATTGTTGTGGATTAGCCTGGATTCGCGATGATGGAGCGAAGGTGATTTCTGTGTTGACGATTGATGAAAGGTGAATTATTGTTGAGGGTTCGTTGGTTGGATCGGTTGCTTTGGAAATTTATTGTGAATGTTTGCTGATGTGAAAATTTTGATGCGACTGAATTTTGTTGGAGTAATTTACGGTTAAAGAGGGCACTAATTGCATGTATTGGTAGAGTCGATTATCTAATTATGTAGTTTAAGTAGCTGGTTTAGATTAAGTTTTACATAAAAAATAAGTTGAAAATTTGTCTGCAGCTCAACGGTTCTTAGAATAAATTTTTAAAAACTCGTTAGCATTTAGTTAAGAGTATGCAATGTATAACACAATTACATAATAAACAACTTTGCAAATGCGCACAATTTTAAAAATAGTCTCAAACTATTCAATTTCTTTACAAACACGTTCGTGCCAGATATTTATAAAACTTCATTCTTCTATATAGAATTCAAAGCTACCCACTCTTCTCCAAAACCAGTTTTAATATAAAACGACAAGACTTTTTTTCGAAGCGCGAAATATGAACAATAGCCACGATTCAAAGTGCAGAGCGTATAGTTTTAGTTTTAGCTGATTATGTATCGTGACCATATACCTCGTCCTTATCACCATACCGACACGCTTGTCTTATCAGCGCGGGCTCACGTTTCAAAAAAAAAGAAACAAAAAAAAATGAAATTATTCGCGTTTATTAACATGGACTTTTATATAGTCCATTCCACTCGAGGACCCTTTGGATAGATGTGTAAGGGCCTTTCTTAAAGTGTTGCAAAAGTTGTTCTTGTATCATTGTCTTGGCGAGACAAAGAGTCTTTCGGCGAATTTTTTGGGAACTTGCCAGGTTGATCGCGTGCGAATAAACGTTAAGAGTACGTTTACTAAGAAGATAGATCTAATTGAGAAGGTAATTTTAATTATTTTTGGGTAAT
>JAPYZB010002761.1:0-11680 GCA_030522745.1 Eupelmus kiefferi
TTTTTTTTCGCGAGCTCGTACGAACGCTCGAGTCTCTTTTTCGAGTATTTTTCGTGCTTTGTATGTTTTTTTATGAATATCAAAAGGACAGTAGGGATCCGGTATTGTTTGTCTCAGAAATGTAAATTTTCATAAATATTGTACGAATTTTCAACAATAGAGAATGTAATTTCTATTAAAATAAACAATTTTTTTTATGTTTTTGAAATTATTTACTTTCACAAAAACTGCAAAAATTATTTATTTAAAGAAACAAAAAACGACCAATCTACAATTCAAAAAAAGAACATAAAAAAAATTGACATTCATTACTACTCTCAGCACAATTATTCTCCAACCTTTCAACACGTCTAATCTCGAACTTTCTCAACAATTATAAAGATCCGCACCGACTTGCCCTATCTAGCCTCACAAATTCTCAAGCGAAGCTCGAATTAATTTCTCCGATGCGCGAAAGTCTTAAACTCCGTTAAAGAAAGACCGCGATATAAAACTTTTAACGTCCACCCTTCCAGTCTGCTTTTTAAATGCAGCGTAGAAATTTTTCCTTAAGTTTTATAAGCTCGTGGTAATTAGCGGAGTCTGGGTTACAATTTTCAGCTTTACTTTAAGACTTTTTGTCGGGATTATTAGAATTTAAAGCGTTCGATCGCGCGGGAAATTAGGGGATTATTTGTTCGATTATTTGATTGAGTGTAATTTTTCAAATTTTTACTAAGCTATAGAGTTAATTATTGTTACGGACTTGATGGTGTATACTCTGTTATGAATGTTAGTGAGGAAATATGCGGTCGAGTTCATTTTTGGGAATAATCGAAGAGTAATATTGTTTGTTTTCATTGAGGGAATTATATGATTACCGCGGATAATTTCCCGCTTATAAGCCAATCAGTTTGTTTAAGCTAATTGCGTGAACAAATGAACATGCTGGAATAAAGTTCTATTATAAAAAATGTAACGATTATTTTCGACAGGAAATAAACTGACTCAGTAATTTAAAAATATGTTTTCGTAAAAACATAAAAAGAAAATTAACCGTTCAATCAAACATAAAGAAAGTTATACATAATAATTTTCAAAATATTCAATATAAGCTCTAATAAGGAGCTATTATTAACATTAAAAATTAGTTAACCCAGTCAGGCCTCTGATCAGAGCTTATCCAATTTTGTATCCGATGAAACACGAACACTATTAACGCCTTCAATGTCGAACTATCCAAATTTAAGAAAACCCCCATATAATTACTCACCCCCGCGTCATCCTTGATAAAACGATGTCGCGCTCCAAAATTACCCAGGCAAATCTATTTAACAGCTCCCAATTACCCAGCCCCCGTACCTATCAAAATCATCATCGACGCGCTCTAACCCACATTATTAACCCCACCCTCATCCTCGCATTTTTAATTAACACGGGCCTATATACACCCCTCCTAATTATGCCGATAATTAACGCAGCTGCGCTATATATAACACAAACTGCGATGTATTGCAACTAGATATTGGCATTCCAGTATCAGGATACAGAGTTGCAGCGATTTAGGGGAAAGAAAGAAGGACGAGTGTCCTGGAGCATTCGAGTCGCGTCCGTCTTTCCAATAATGCCTGGATTCTCGGACGAGCTGTCCGTGTGTGTTTGCGACCGGGTGAGACATCAATCTTGGATATGTGTGAGCGATTGTGGGTGAGGATTTAGCGTGAAGGTTTTTGTCGTTGACTGGGAAAACAATCTGGTTTGTCCGATTGTTGTGATTGTTGGGGTTAGGGGGGATGTTTACGTCTGAGAGGCGGTCAAGGTAATTGCAGATTTCTTTGATGCATAGTGATTTAACTATTCTTTTTATATCAAACTTGAAAAGTGAAGAAAATATATTTAAAAGTTTTTGCAAATTTTCAATTTATTATCTTTAGAACTTTCGAATAATCATGAGATAGAAAATAGTATCGTGAGAAGTATTAGTCGAGTGTGTTTCAATTATTTTACTAGACAGATTGCCTCAGTACGTTTGGAAAAAATAGCTCTGAATGTATGTACCTAAATTCAGCTTTTCGAGGCGATGAATAGAGCCAATTTTTTAGGCGTTTAACCAGTTGTTGAACAGATTGACTTTATCCACTCTCATTTATTTTCATCCTAAGTTTTGTTAATAGGAAAATTAATTAAATTTAATTTAGATTTCTATTTTAGTAAATTTAATAATTTATCCTAATTGCATATTGATTTTGCAGAGTATCCACAGGATTATGTGATCATTTTATAACCTCTTCAAATAAATAAGTGATACTTTTGGGTTCAAATTCTTTTAATGGGTAACAGTTCTATAGATGAAACTTATCGTTAAAACAAAGAGATAATTGGGTTTTGTAAAACAACGATGAAAAGAGTTTTTTCAGCTGTATTTCAATATCAACTTTTGCCATTTGTACTTCAGCTACGACGTAAGTATTTTAACTTAACTTTTTTACCGGTTAACCTCGCTCTATTTCTCTTATGCTGCGCACGATCCCAAGATGATGTGAATTTTATCTGTCAGTTCTTACTTTTTTTACTTTTCAGATATCAATTTTTAGACATCGTAAAATAATTCGTTACCGGTACAAAAATTGAAATTTTTTAAAATATAAGAAAAGTGAAAAATTCTCTAAACGTTTCACTTTGGAATTTCAAAATAATAGAAAATTGGAAACAAAACAAAAATTGATATTCTTTCAGTAAACACCGAAGGCTACAACATTTCGAAACGTTCCATTGACTCCGGCAATACCCAAACCATTTCGAAAACAAAGCGCAACCACCACCCATTTTCTTCATTCTCCACGCTCAATACTTTTCCATTAATTAACGACTACACCTCCGCATCATTTTCAATCCATTCCCGGCATCTCGAAACAATATCTCCTCTTTCCTCTCCCTCTCGTTCTCTCTGTAAAAGCCAATACGAATGCAAATTACAGATGGACGCCAGTGGCTTCAGCTTTGAAAGAAAACCCGAGCTCTGGCTTCCGTCACATTTTTTTTTATTCACCCACCCCCACTTCAACGTCCCTCGCTTCGCGTCTTTTGTAATTCAGGAATCGGACGTCCGAGCCGTTTTATTACCCTCGTAATTTACCAGCCGAGCGCGCGAATCGCCTTTTTCTTTTTACAGCTAGCTCGCTCGGCGTGTAGTTTAATCGGAAAATCCGATGACTCAACACAGCGTCGAGCGCGAGGAACATTCGAAATATTTACGACTGCAAACAAAATCGCTCCCTTTTTTTCGTCGCTGCTCGCTCTTTCGTGACGACGACTTCATTTCCTCTGCGGTCGATCTATATGTTAAAGAGGGAACGGGCCGGGAAAGAATCGTTTCCGGAAAGAGCGGGCATACGGAACGTGAGTGCGACAAAATCAAGATGGAATGGGTGTTTATGGGATTTCTTTCTTTTTGTGATTTTTAAACGGGAGGTTTGATGGGGTGGTTGTGCTTTTGGCGATGATGAATGATTGAGGGTTAAGAGAAATGAAAAAGTTTGATTGTGTATTTATTATGGAATTCGTTTTAAGGGTTTGTTACAGACCGTAAAAGAGTTTTAACGGTACGTGATTATTATTTACATTAAATTAAGAACTTTGTGTCGTAGTTACATAACTTTAAGACTTGTTTTCTTAACTCATAACAGTGTAAGGACGTCCTAAAGTTTGAAATTAATTAATTTTTTTTTTTATGGAAAAGTTAAAAGAAATTAACGTTGCACGATTAAATAAAGTGGCCGTTAAATTAACAAGATACTTAAAAAAAGGGCAAAAGTACACGATTACCTGAAAAAAAAACAGGAATAATTTTTGTAGACCAACAGTGACAAATACCCTACATAATAAATTACTTAATCGAAACTAGACCACGGCAATAATCAATAAAAAAATAAAGCCCTCCCAATGAAATTTTCGCCGAGCGCACAAATCATCCCATTCGCAATAAATTTGCAAAATCCAGGAAACTCGTCCCCGATTTTTCAGCCACAGAGAGCGTAGATCGCCGCGCGCTTATTTTTCTCTGGCCTGACGCGTATCATTTCCGACGCGCTAGGAATGGGGGTAGTTAAAAAGATCCCGGAGCTGCGCGCTACGAGGAAACAACGTGACGTGATTCGAGGAAGAAAAACGAGGGTGACGGCCGATTACCAGCGCGCTTCGAGGAAAAAGAAAGGACGGCGATGGAAAATTGTGCGAGGCTTTTAAAAGTAGGCGCGGACTCGAGGCTGCGCGCTCGCGCTGATGAGATTATTGTTTAGCGTCCCAGATTTTAAAAAGGAGGATGGGTTGGAAAATGGGATCTTTTGAGGGTTTGAGGTGAGGAAAGTTTGGTGATATAGAGGGAAATTTTGACCCTGTTTAGGCGAAGGGAGAATTAAGGGATTAGAGCCTGGAGTTTTAAAAATCAGATGAGCGCCCTTTGCTTTGAGTCGATTTTACTAGTTCGCGAGAGATTTTTCAAAAGATTCTTTGAGGAATTTCTGAATGATTTTTTCGTATTTTCCCTTTAGTGGAGAAAATTTTTAAGTAGCTTATTTCTCATGCCCTTTGCGAATTATGAATGTACCAAAGTGTGTCAACGAATTTCCTATTCCTTTCATATTTTTGTAACTTTTATAATTATTGTATAAAAAAAATATAAAAAATGAGTAAAGAAGAAAGATAAATTATAGAAGTCAAAAAAGAAGACTTTGGTATTACAAACTAAAGTAACATTACTTACATCCTTTCCAAAAGTAATTTTCCTCCGTTCAGTGGAAATGACCTATTTCGGTTAAACCAGAATACAAAAACCCAAGGAAGCTTTTCGCTCTAACCACAACGTTTAATCATTTCTTTATCACAGCGAGTTACGCTCGGCAAGCTGTAAATAAAGAGCCTCGAACAAATTGAGCACGCACCTCTAAAAAAATACCCGCATTTTCTAAATACGCGCGCAAAACGAGAGAGGCAATATATACGCTTAGCGAATCGTCGACAAAAAATATGTAGGTCAATAAAAATTCCCAGTAAAATTATGCACGCCAGGACAATAATTATTATACGCGTGCAAGTTCCGGGTAAAATGTGTCGTGATGAAAACTAATTCAAAGTAATTTAAACTAGGAAATGACGCTGCCAGGCCGGGCACTACAAGTGCGCCGTGGCGCGCCTAACTTTGCGTATACGCCCTCCCCCCTATATATACGAAAATGCGCGCCCTGGAAATTTCATTAATATCCATCCTGGCGTGCTTATCATTTTGGTCCGATAGTTTTGATAAACGTGTAGGCAAGGTCGGCGGGTTTGGTAAGAAGGCTGGGACTTGGGTTGAATTATGGTGTAAGGAGGCCGGTGTGTTGATGAAATGGAGCTGTTAAGACGATATGAGAGTGGAGCGTGGATAGGTATATTTTGGTACTTAACTAGATTTTAGTGGTCTCTACAAAATAATGGTCTAATGCTGGAAAATTTATATTAAGTGTTTTGAGAATTTTTAAAATTCTGTGATTAATCTTGAACACGAGATTTCTTTTTTGTTCCTCTGTGCTATAACGTCATGTAAATGTAACATCAATATCATAAAAAATAGTATAAAAATAAAAGTTGGTTTTTTTCGTTTATTTTAAAGTTATTAGACATATGAATTTATGAATACCATAAATAATAACACTGTAAGAGTTCTCTATTGTAAATCAATCTGTAATTCTTTTCAAACGAACATCATTCCGTCAAACCTTTCAGCACCGGCGTTAAAATCTCGTAATGGCGCATTTCGAACTCGATTACAGAAATTCAAATCGGTAGGATCGTAAAAGGGTAGAAACGAGAATATGCACGAGGAGGAAGGGTCAAAGACGATTATCGGCTGATGTCGCGCGAACGTCCCTTTTCCGGTCAATCAATCGAATTTCCGTCGCCGCCGACGCCGCTTGACTTGGTGCAGTTATAGCCGCGGGGCTCGCTTGATTTTACCAACCTTCGCGTCTTGCGTGGGAGTAGTTTTGAGTGGATCGTGATAAGAGTCGTGCTTTGATGTTGGCTTTGGTATTTTTACGAATTCGTTGGGATTTATTTGTTTTTAAAGTGAATTTTTTCGATTTGTATTATTTAGGTCGGAATGCTGACAATCTGATTTTGCTCGGATTCGATCACGTATCGCGGGAAAATTGTTTCCGAATGAAATAATGAAATTCGTTTGTAAAATTTCGAAAACGAAAATTGAATTACACCGACAATTTAAAATGAATTTGTATGAAAACATTCATCTCTTTGGAATCTCGCGAACAAAAATCATAATTCGCGTTCAAATGAATTTCAATTAATAATAATTCTCGTCGATCCTTGATTTCCACCATCTCCTTCTCAACCCCCCAAAATACAACCATAAACCCTTTATTCACCTTGACCCCGTTCAGACCTCACCCTACAATCCACGCGATCCACGGCTGCTCTAATTAAAGTCAATCGCACCGCGCACAATCCGCATAATCCCGTCATTCACCCGCACCCAATTATCAATCCTTCCCCTTTCTCAAACTTTCCCTCCACCCCATCCCTCAAAAACCACTCGCCGAGACACTAGACAACCCTCCACATAGTCCCAAAAGAAAAAAGACCGAACGCCAGATCCACTAACCCAGTCTACTCCCCACCTGGAGGACTGTTAGCGGCGTTGTTACCTGCAAGCTCCTCGCGACTAATAAAACACCCTCTCGACTCTCTTCTTTTCCACCCCCATGCTTGGACTTTCATCTGCCGCGGCGGGAGGAGACAAAGCCAAGCACTTTGGAATATTGGAGCGAGCTTCGGGGCGACGGTCTGACGCGAATCGACCGCTACTACTTGGCAGGGATTGTGCTCTCTCTCTCGGCGCGGTGCTCTGACTTTTGAGCTTTTGTTTATGCCGACGGGGCCGCGCGGAGAGAAAGAGACGAGGCCGATCGATGCTGGGGACTTTTAGAACGATGAGCTATTGAGGCGATCGGGAGTATTGGGGGAGGAATGCAGCTGGCGATGCTGGATTGTATTGTGCGAGCTTTCTTGCGATAATGTGGAGGCAGTTTCTGGTTTTGATGGTGATAGAGTTGGCTTTGGACGGTCGGCGATTTTTTGTTAGTGTAGTGGAAAGTGGTATTGTTTATGATTAGGGTGTGAGGTAGAGGCTTGACTGTGCGGTTGGTGAAATTGGTTTTAAATATTCACAATGTACGAGGCTTTTGATATTACGACCAGAGAGAAAGATGAACTTTGTAATGTTTTGCTTCCGCGAATTTTGCGTCTGCGTTGAAAAATTGCTCTGCATTTTCCAGTGATTCGCTATTGTGCTCCTGCGTGTACACAAAACGCGCGCAAAGTTTCGAGCATTCTTTTCACCGACACGAAATTCTCTATTTCCCAACAATAGCAACAGCATTAAAAGCCAAAATTCATAAATATAAAAACAAGAATAAAAAAAAACAAAACCCAACAACTACAAATGTACTTAACCTCGCAAAACTTCCATCCCGTAACAAGCTCAATAAAACAACAACTCTAACAAGCCCCCGGCAATTTTTATCCCCTCGCTAACCAAACTCCAACACACACCTCGCCGTATCATTCCAGCGCACCAACTAAAATTTGCATCAGTCACACTTAAACCAGCTCAACGCCGCGCCAACACTCGACGAGCCAAAGCCGCTCTAACGTCAAACTAATAAGCTCCACCGTAAATTTCAGCCAACCGGCTCGTAAACGGCCGGAAAATAAACGACGCGCGCTACGCCCTCGGCGATTTATATCCCTGGGCAAATTAATAAACGAGAGCCCAGATGTCGATTCGTCACGTATTTCCGCGGACGCGAAAAATCGACGAGCGAGTGATCGAGCGCAGCCGCGCCAAATAAATGACGAGAGGGCGCCAAGATTTCCGAGCCTGAGATAGGTATATACGGGGTTTCCTTCCGACCCTTTCGCCCCCTTTTCTCGCACCTTCGAGTTAGCGGGGGATTTCTTTTTTTCTTTTTCAACTGCTGTACACGCGAGGCTGCGTGTTTGATTTTTTTTATTGTGCGAGGATGATTTCAAGTTTCTGTGTGAACACACGGCTTTGCTTGCCGGCTTGAACTTTCATGTACAAACACGCCTTCGCATTAACGTGTATGTGTTTGCGAACGACGTAGATGCACGTTTACACAATAGCTCGTCTCTGCACACGTGCGAGGTGTGACTTTTTATACGTGCAACAGTTACTACGGCACGTCTTGCGCAACGCTCGTGAGGAAAAAAAGGAGGGGGCGGCGAGGTAGATAGCGAAAAAGATACGGCAGATAAACAGAGGGGCGAAATCCATGAATTTTATCGAGTCGTCCGCTGGAGAAACTGACGCCTGCCATCTGTTCTTTTTCTTTTTCTTCGTAAGCTCGCTCTTCATCTTCGACCCTCCAGTCGCGAAGACGTATCCGCTCGAAACTGTCCTACGGGCGAGGCTCTCTCTTTTTGTTTACGCTGCGCTCTAGGTGCTCTCTTTTACGTTATACGCGCTACGTGCCTCCGAGTTTTTATTTTTTTACGACTCTCCTCGCGCTGAAAACGCGTCCGTGGCGTGATATAAGAGTAAATAAAGCGCGGGGTAGGTAACGGCTGCGCGCGGCTTTTAGCTTTATATGAGCGCTTCGTTTTGTTCAAGTAAAATTCGCGGTCAGGTGTTGCTTTTTTCGGACGAGTTTCCTGTTTACTTTTCGATGCTCGATATGCTTTTGGTGTAGTTTTAATGGCGATTTGACTAAGCGGATGCTTAGGTAATCGATCCGTCAACTTAATCGAATAAAACACTTTTTTCCCCTATTTTTATCGCGCTTTATAAATAGAAACTTCAAATGGATGATTGATAAATTCATTAACGCGTAAGACGGGGAAATCGCAAATAGCCAATGGTGCAGCCCCCGAGTGACGCACAGAGCAAGTTATAAGTATAAAAACTAATACCCATCTCCGAAAATAATGTCTACTTTTATAACAACATCAAGCCTCGCGCTATACATTCACGTAATACCACCTTAAAAAAAGCTCGTGCGTTAATCCGAAAAATAAACCTTTCACCTCAACGTCCCCATCTCAAGCTGTACACGTATACCTTAACCATTTCGCAAAAACTCTGGCAATGTTCTCGTCGCCACCCTCGAACTGCCGCGCAAACGAAAATAAAAACTTTTTTTATTCGCGACCCTCGCGTATACTCGTCAAACGCAGAAAAAAATTCCGGAATCCAGCGCGCAACGAGCAAAAACGCGCGGGACCATCCAGCGCAGCAGCCGGACTCCATTGCCGCGTTTCTCTGGGAAACACGAAAGCAGTTCGGGGCAGCTGGTGCCGCATCAATTTCTCGAAATCACGTGGATTCTCGCGCGCGCTCGGGTATATTTCTTTGGGATGTGGAATTAGCGGAGGAGGGGCAGGCTTCTTGCATGATGAGATATAAAGCTGCGGGGTTACGGGGCGGAAATTAATATAAGAGGAGTATGTAGGTTGGGGAACGAGTGGGTTTTTTTTTATGCTTGTTGGATGGAGAGTGGATTTTTTTGGGTTGAAGCGGGAGGAGGTGGAAGTTTCCGGTGAGAGCTGGATTCGTTTTCGATTTTCGCGGGGATGTGGTGGAGATTCTGGGTTTGGCTGAGGGATATATTTGGGATTTAAATAATTTTTTTTTGGATTGTTTTGTTTTTGAGTCGGGGTGAGAAAATAAATGGAGCTGTTGGTTCAAAGAGATAAGCCGGAGTGTATTTTGAAAAATAGTGAAAGCGCCTCGTCTGAGAAATTGGCTCATTTAAACCCGCTTGAAAGTAGTGGCTATCTTTGAGATAAGCATCCAACAATGTCTTGATTTAAATTGAATAAATTTGCTTACTAAATCGAGAGTGGGTTAATTTAGTATGCAAGTGCTGCTGGAAAATTCGATGTAAAAAGTATCGTTATACCGTTTCTTGTGAAAATTTTCTTCGCGAGTTTGCAAATTGATAAACTGCCTTATGTAACAAGCAAGTAGTTTAATGAGAAAGTAACGAGTTCGAAAGGCGTTTTAACGAAATCTTCAGAATATTAAGCCAGATTGTAGCTGAAAAAGGGGCAAAACAACTTTGAAAATCACAGTTTTAATAAACACAGCTTAAGGAATATCTTACGAGACGAGAGTCAACGAAAAAAGCTCTCGGGTTATATTCTAGATATGAAAAGAATCTAATATGCATAAAAAAAATACTAGGTCAACGACTGTTTGAAAGAGTTGTTTCATATTAAAGCGAAAACGCTTTTTCAAACAGTAATATGCAAAAATTTAATAAAACTTTCACGCAAGTCAGATTGCAGTTTCTCACTTTTGATTTGTTTGTCTTAAATAACAAACATATTAATAATCTCTTTAACTGACAAGCTCATTTGATTTCAGTGTCGCAGTATTTTTTAACGCTCCCATAGTTGCTTTTATTTACGTTTTCATACTCACACTAAAGTCCTTTTTTATTGTTATAATAAATTTTTTATTTCTCAAATTTTACGACAATAACGCTTAGACCTGCAAAAGCCCGCGCGGAATTTTCCCATCGAAAAAATACTTGCGCGTAACCTACATTTTTATCCTCAACATTTTCCCCAAAATCCACGAACTTCCAAAAATCTGACCTCCTTTCCCCGCAAGCAGCCAATCTACAACGTAACGCTTCTAAATAATACGTTACTAAAAAAGACACTTGCCCAAGTAGATCAAGCCTGGGTACGATAAGACAACACTGCTCCTGCCTCCTTACGTCAACAAACTTAAAATTCCTCCTCCCATACAACAACCCACTCCCAGCTCTGCACCCTCTAAACTCTGATCCCCACGTGGCTCATCAAAAGCCTCGTCAATAATTGACACCCCTGCCGCCCTATTACCTACACGCGAGCTCGTGCGTGCGACTATACTTAGCTCGCGGATCTATTTTTGCACTCGGAGCGATGCAATTAGTTCGAAATCGCCCACGCTCAAAACAATTCGCCCTCTCAGCCGATCGGAGCGTAACTAATCCCTGACAACTCGAGAGCAAGCCTCGACGCTGTTTGCCGCTCCGTAATTAGCGGGGCGAGAGGGGCTTTCTCACCTGGCTGGGTATAAATGTAAAAAAAAACGAGGTATCCACGTAGTTTAATTACCGAACTTTATTCCTTTGAGAGGCTGGAAAAGAGAGGAGTCTCTTGTTTCTGTGTACGTCATTTTTTTTGCAGAGGTGCTCGAGAATTTGGAGAGAAAGAGAGAGAGGAAGAGTCAGTCTGGCGAGACGTCTTGGGTTTTATTTTTAGGCCTCGCGTTTTATATATCGCGCGCCGAGGCTTTTTGTTTTGTTTACGTAATTGTGCCGGTGATTTACTGCGCACCTTTTTGCAGTCTTACAAAGCGGTTTCGCGAGCGAGCGTCGGCTATTGGATCTTGTTGCAATTTTTTATAGTGGAAAAAAGGCCGGAATGGGTTTTTAAAGGTAAATAATGGGCTATTAATATGATGGCCTATTAAGTGCGGCGCTGCGCGTGATTTTGATGATTTATTTTTTTTAAGTGGTTTTTTTAGATTTATCTCTTTGTGCGGTTGTGTTTTATGAAGAGGATTTTAAAATTACCGGTAATGCATATGTTTATGTTAATTAAACTAAATATAAATTATATCTCGTAT
>JAPYZB010002762.1:0-11729 GCA_030522745.1 Eupelmus kiefferi
ATAAAAAATTATTGCAATAGAATTCTCAAAACTCATACTTTTAGTCATATTTTTTTCATTTACTTCTTGTTATTTTTCCTATGATGGCACAGCTACCTTGATGGATTAAATAAAAATGCCATTTTTTAAATACACTCTTGGATTGAAAAATTTAATCCTATGGATTGGATTTCAATCCAAAAAATTTAGAGTGAAGATTCTTAAATGATAAATTATTAATAAATAATATAACAGCCAAATAATGTAAAACAAGAATAAACAAATTTTATTTGTTTCACAACATTCTTAATAATTATTAATAATATAAAATGAATTAGAAAATTTAATAGTGATTGTAATAAAAAATCATTTAAAAGGTGCTAGTGGAATGCAACAAATACTAAATTCTTGAGATTTAAAAACGTGATGAATCGATGTTATCTTATAAGTGGATTCACTCAAACACAAACGTAGATTCATTTGAATAATATGTAAATACGATCAAAAAGAAAAATTCTTCGAAAATTCCTAAAATTCTCAGTTTTGTTGTGGTTACATAATTTTAAAATGATTTCATTTTAATGCATACATCTATTACAAATGCATAATAAATCTATTAATATTATTATTTTTATTTCAAGTTTTTGTCAACATTTTAGTACTTTAATCTTTTCATATAAATGTCTTCGCGTATGGCCATTTGTTTAGATTAATATTATAGAATAATTTTGTTTAACTTCCACATAAAAATTCAAAAAAATTAAATTAATATTTTACAAGTCAAAGCTACCGCAATACAAATATTATTGATATAAAATACTTTTCGTATATACAATAATTATAAAAAAAAAAAATTATTTTACTACGATATAAAAATTTTTAAATTTTAGTATACAGAAATTTTCTATATTTTTTGCATTAGAAACTGTTAACAAACAAATAAATTATAAAAAATGCCCGACTTAAAAAAATAAATCGATGAAAGTAAAACTTTATTTGTTAATGAAACAAAATTTTGTTAATTAAATTCGTTGTGAATATTTCTTTGGGTGATGTAAAACGCGTATAAAAGTGCAAGAATTTTCGGCTTAGTAAGAACATATTTAAAAATGATTTTCAAATTCAAATGCTGTACATTTTATAAAAAATGTATAAAGCACTCTGTCAATAACTGGGAAAAGACCATCAGTTATTCTACCCTCCATAACTATAAAGCATGCAGTAATTCAAATCTGCTATTCTAAACATATCATAAAGAAAGCGCAAATTTCTCTCCTTGTACAATCAACTAACCAGCAGCCTATTAACCAAGCCCCAAATCCGCGCCAAACATGCCCTACATCCTTCCATCCCAAATTTTCGTCCACAACAAGCATTGAAATTCAAAGGCGTCTTCTCGGCGACCCAGCAAACATGCTTAAAATTTTAAAACGCCCGCTCGTCCACCTCCTCCGTAAACACGTCCGCACTCGGCAATGCGGCTCGCTCGGCCGCGATTATCCACGGCGCGCGGCTACCGCGCTATAACTTTCCAACGAAGGCGGCTCCCCGCGCGCATACGAATCGTGGAAGGCGAGCTGCTGCGCGCGCCGCCCGCCGCTCTGCTCTCCGCGCGAGTTTGAAAGGGCCGCTGCCGGCCGAGCGCAAGTTCAAATTCGGCCGCTACACGAATCGGACGTTGCCTCGGAGCCCGAGAGGCGAAAAGAAACAAGAGGAGAAGAAGAGAAAGAAGGCATAAAGTCTGGCTCTCTTGAATACCAGCGGGACAGATAGCAGGGGAGAAGTCGAAATGAACCGGACTGGCCGGTGCTGGCCGACGCGGCTGTTACTACTGCTGCTGCTCGTCGGAGCCGTTGCGGCCGAGGATCGAGGGATGTCTAGCTCCGTGGATCCGGATGTCGCGGGAGTTCGGAGTTTCTTGGATGATATTTTCGGCGCTGGGTCCGAAGGCCAGCAGCGCGGTTAGTTTTTTACAATGTTGTTCTTGGCTGCTTGTTTTTTGGGTGTTTGGCTTTTAGTTTTGATGAGGATGGCTGATTCGCGTTTGAGTGTTTTTAGTGGGAACGGTATATTTCGGTAGGTAAGGTGTTGGTTTTTGGTTTTGTTGTCCTGCTTTTATGTTCTTGGTGTGTTTTTGTAAAGCAATAAGTAGAGAATAGAAATAGCCGATTTAGCAGTCGAATACTAAATTAACGTTTAATGAGTTGTGATTCTTTTTTATCCTATATGGAATGTAACTTAGCAATGACATTTCAATAATTCAAAATTAACAAATGTTCGACGAATGCTTTTATCAATTAAAGTTTTTATATTTCTCTTAAATATTTTTCCGAAACAATTACATGAAAAATAATGTACTTATTAATTTTGTATATACTTAAATAGTTTATCAATAAAGTAATTAGGGAATAGTAGATGTAATTTATATTCAAAATTTTCGCATGAATAAACATGTAACTAAATTTATATAATTTTCTAATCCTATTTTTTAAATTAAACTTTATTAGGTACTTAAATTAACTCAAGTAATATTCAACCTATTAAAGTGACTTTTGTATAAATAAAAAGTGTAAAAAATTACCAAGCAAAATCAATGTAAAAATCTTTCTAAATCACTCACTAGAATCAAGCAACCTACATAAAGATTCGGCTTACTAAATTTTTGACCAGCTAATGTATTTTATTAGGTTAATCAATTCACTTTTTTCAGCCAATAGTAGCTTAATGTGTACTTAAAAAACTTTCTTTTATACAAAATTGGCGCATAGATGAGCAACTCTCAAAGTGTAGGACATATATCGCAAACCACGTGGGCGAGAGTGTGAGAAAATTGTAATTTTTAAAATACCGACCTCCTTACTTTAGAGAAAGTTGCGAAAAAATGCAGTTAAGCTTTATGACGCAATAACATATCTATGCGGCACGCAAAACTTTATCTTTAAACTATATAATTTTCGAAAATAACATGTTACTCAGCGATGCACTTTTCACTAATTTCTCTTAATAATGAATCGCAAAATTTATAATTCATGATCCTTCGCTTTTAAATAGACACGATTTAAACACTACGAGTTTCACGTAAATTAGCATAATAGACATCCGGTTTTTTCCTCGCACCTTGTCCGCTCTAAAATTATTAAGCTGTTTGCCACAAAGCACAAATTTCAACTAATTTTCATCGGAATCCACTCTCCGACGTCAAAACAAAAGAAAAGATCCTCGCAAAAAAGCGCGCAGTTAAATAAACAACGTTTCAATAACACACAAAATAGAAACGCCAGGCCCGTTGTCACCACTTGCATACATCTCCGTCAAGCCTCCAAGATCTACAACACGCCTTAAATTACCCAGTCGCGCGCATATCCTCAAGGTGTCACGAGCTGCACACACACACTCACGCTGCGCACTCCAGATGCAGGCAAAATGTAAAGCCGATCTCCTCTCTCGGCTCGGATTTTTGCGCCTGGATTTTCTCGCTCGCTTGCGCGCACAAAAGATCGTGAACGGAGCTTCTTCCTCTCTCTCCCATTGTCGACGGCGCTCGAATCATGACCGATGCTCGTGTGCGGTAAGCAGCCGGTATTTGGGCCACGGTATTGTTAACTACGACGACGAGCCAATCGTTATAAGTTCGCCAACCGTTATGCGCCGCCGCCTGCAATTGCGAATATCTACGAAAAAAAAGAGCGCACCGCGAAATTGCTTTAGAATGGATAGGATCTTGGGGCCAGTTCGGTGAAGTCCGATTCTCTATTGTGTATACGTGGAGTGGCACGCACGCAACTATGTTAACACGCCCGTCACGTGGCTCGAGAAAATTAGAGGCGCCCGCGCAGGTAATCGGTACATTGAACTTGATTTTCGAGCTGTCTCGTTGCCGGACAGAGACGGACCGGACTGGTTGCGGTTGCTTTTTTTTTATTGAGAGGAGAGAGAGCTGGAATGGGATTTTTTGTACAACTGTATTTTATTGTCGCCCACTGTCATTTTAGAATGATATTTGAACATTAGGTTTTTTGAAAGGCGGGTTTGGCGTCTGCTTGTGTGTGCTATTCAAAAAGTAATTTAGAAATGATTAGATACTAGGTAGATTTGGTTAAAGGAATCGTTTTTAATTACTACTAATTCAGAGATATGAATGGTATAATGTTCCTAATTACTTTTATGTAGTCGTTTTGTATTTCACATCGTACTTGAAGAAATTATCGTTTATTTCAAATTGTATTTAGAACAAAATTTTTTAACTATTTGCTGTTTTATTTTTACAAATAAAAAATTCAAAACTTTTTTAATTTTTTTAACAAATATAAAATTTTGTAGCATTAAAATGTAGGTGCTTTGGTAGAAAAAATTTAATGTGTTAAATACCAGAAGAAAAAGATGCTTAAAAAAGCATAGCGTTCTAAAAAATACATTTTTTCTGGTAAAAGAATTTAGATAAAAAAAAGCCGTCAAATAGAAAAGTGGAAGCTGATTATGTTGAAAAAAGAATAAACTGTCCAGATGCTGCAGAAATTGAAATATTGCACGTCAAAAATTACCTTGGTTTGCAGAATCGAGTACTTTTTTGGTCAATGAAAGTTACAATAATTGTGTCTTTCTTCTCCTGGATGTATTCGTCGCAATATACCTTTCATTATTTCATCGATAAGAACAGCCATGATAACATAATAATAATTTGTATTATATCATTTACATTAGAGTATCGTAATAATTATAACCATTAGTTTTATTTTGATTGAATCTGTAATTATTTTTTAAACAGTTATTTCATAAGATCAATTTTATAAATCAGTTTATGGTTTCGAATTTAAAATAATACTTAAAGAATAATATAGATTAATGCACACAATGTGAGCACTAATACATAAAAGATCATTACTTATCTACGTATCAATCAAAATTTAATTGTTGTATATAATTTCAGACAAATGCGTGAATAAATCTCGTTTCAGTACCGGACACTATCCGCTATAAAAGTAACGAGCATTATTTAGAGCGTGTCTAATTGTGAAATAAAGTAGATCCGTATTAGGAAGTTTGTTATGTATGGTACTTTTATGATAACTTGTACGGAAATAATCGTGAATTTAATTAAAACTTCTTTAGTGCAGTTTTAAAAAGACAATGTAATTCAAGACGTTACGTCAAATCCAATAAAAATTTAAGTTTAAAAGTATTCTAGTTGAAATATTTTCGTAAACTTTTAATACATTCAACAGTGTTTATGCAAAAACGAATGTTAAAATACATGAAGTTATTAAGCTTACGATGAATATAAATTAAAAAATTAAATCACCTAATGATTAAACTACTTTCTTGAAACAAAAGACAATAATTCGATAATCTTAAAACTTTCATTATAGTCGATATTGAACTTTCTCTTGCGTAAAAGTGCATAATATGGATATTGAACTATTATTCAAATATCTATAAGATAGATATTTGAATGCCTTTAATATAAATTTAGAAGTTTCACATAAATTTAAAAGGAAAAGTCAAAAGGGTCAGTCTTTTCAAATTAAAGTCAAAAATTGGTTACTTTGAATAAATATTTAAGATTTAAGTTGTATTAAAAAATTATATTTCAATACAATTAAAAACGTCAAAAAATCAAAAT
The DNA here is from genome assembly GCA_030522745.1 of Eupelmus kiefferi. Classification (NCBI taxonomy): domain Eukaryota; kingdom Metazoa; phylum Arthropoda; class Insecta; order Hymenoptera; family Eupelmidae; genus Eupelmus; species Eupelmus kiefferi. The sequence goes on from JAPYZB010002762.1 coordinate 5,600, forward strand.
TTTATCCAAAAAAGATTAAAATATGCCTTTTATATGAAATTATAGCTAATATCATAAAAAATGAAACTTAAAGGAACCATAACAGAAACTTCTGACAGTTTCAAAAAATCTGTACGAAGTAAAAATTTAAAAAATCTTCTAAAATTACGCATTTTTATCTATTTATCTATAAAATGAAGAAAATGGAGTTTTCATCTGTAACTTTGTGAAAATTCATAATTTCTTTATAAAAATACTTATACTTGTACCAAATTAGTCTCGGATTCTCTTTATCTAATTATAATACAAGATTACAAATAAATTAGAAACATAGATTTTACGGACCCATATATGACACTGATTGTTCAAACTTTTTAATACTATATCGTACAATAAATAGATACAAAAAATAAACGCTACTTTACTAATTCTAATAAAAATATGTCAGTTACAAAAGAAAATAATTTTTGTTCCTTTCTCATATATATTTGGTCGTTAAGATAATAGTTACATAATAAAGTTAAAGCTCGTAAAGATTACTAGGATGCTACAAGCTAGATTATTTTACGCAATTTAATAAAATCTTACAAAAAGATCTGAACTAAATTTACAACTGCCCAAGAACCGTTGAAATGATTTTGATTTCCTTGATCTTGAACAATAAACTTAAGATGATCTTATCATTGCTCTGTACTAAAATGAATTTGACTTATTGCAGGAAATGCATTGCGTGCCGGAAGGACTTTCGGCCATAAAAGAATCCAGTTCATGATGATGCCGATGATATACAAAATGGGAGTAATGATGACGATGTTGACGGTTCTAACCGTCATTTCCTTGAAGGGCTTGATGATTGGTAAGTGCGAAAAAGTTCGCTCTCACCTTACTATTCATGCGCGATGGTCAAGATTAACGGTACCCGCTTATACGCCTCTCCATTTCTATGGGCTCATTCGTTATTTGCATACTAAACAAGGCCATGGATGGCTTACTTTCTGTCCCTCATGTGCCACCTGGTAATTTCTCATATTTTCTCTGCCTTTTTCCTGGCGCGCGTGTGGGCTTTTTGAACCTTTCCATGTTTAATATTTGAATGCATGTGGGAGGCTAACTGTGCTCCGCTGGATAAATTTTAATGTGTCCAGCTTTGATCTCCTTTCTCGGACAAAAAATATTAAAGAATTATCGTTAGGAAAAAACTAGATAAAAACTGGTCATGGGAATGGCACGCTGACGCTGCTTTCTTTTTCCCGATTCTCCGCAGTAAACCTACTTTATTTCCTCCCGACGAAACAAAGAAACTTACTTTTGCATTGGGTCACTTTCGCTGAAAATGATCTATTTCAAAAGTATTTATAGTGTTTTAAAAGTGCTCTTAGAAAAGCAGTTTAATATTAGTTCCAATTTTTATGCCGGTACTCTTCTTGTTTCTTTTTATTAACGACTGTAAATCTACATAATTTATAAAAAATGAAATATTTCTAAAATTCAAAAATGATTTATTATTAATTACAATTAATTCAAAATAGAAAGAACACCGATATAAATGACTTTGAATTTTTTCATCTAAATTGTGGTTCATTAAATTGTTACGCAAAGTTTAGCAGAAGTACTGTAGAGTTAATGCACCATTATCATTTTTTAACCTTAATTTAAATTCTTAGACCTCGCTTTATTCTGATCTTAGAACAAGATTCCGTGCAAGATTCTCTAGCTACGTGCCCGGAAACCCTTGAAACTGCATTCCTAATTAGCAAATGTATCCCCATTAGAGGAAAAAGTACAAAAAGTTTTCGCATACAAAGTATGGCATGAAACTTGAAAAGATAATAACAGCATAGTTGGAAACTCCTGTTTTAAATTTGATTTACCATTCACTTTTTAACAACTCTTAGTATTTTTCTAAATATATAAACCATGCAAATCCTGCATCAATATTCAATGCAGGAAACAATAAAATTAAATAAGTGCAAACACCGTTGCGTAAAGTTCTTTTACTTTCAGTATACTTCAGAAAGTTTTAAAAATGTAAATGATAATAATTTAGTCAACATTTTACGGTAAACTAAAATTTGCAGTCATAAACTTGGTTACGTAAATATAATATGCTATTGACTTTTAGATTTGAACTATGAATATATTTACTGGTGAGAAGAAAACACTTTTTCTTTTCATCACGATACTTTAAATAAAAGAACATCAATTAATTACATTTCGTCTATTATTTGTATATTTCAAGTTCAAGGTTTGAAAAAAACATTACTTCATGATAATTATGATAGATAACTAATTATGACTTTTGTTTTTCTTTTCATAAATATCATATATCTAAATGATTTAGTATAATAAAAAGCTATTTTATTTTTCAAACTTAATAAGCTTTTAATTTAATGATAACTATATTTAATTAATATAAATTAACAATGTACATTGTTGCTTTAGATTATCTTGTAAATGTCTTTCATTCAGTATTAATATAAAAAAGTCTAATATCGACTCGATTCCTACATTATCGACTTCATGTTTTTCAAATACAATCTATATGCCCATGTAAAAAGAGTTAATAAAATTTGTATTCAAACTGTATACAAGCAGTTGTATATAATTTGAATAAAAAATGATTCTATATAAATTGTGTATAATTTATTGTATATAATTGTGTATAAATTTAATCATCAATGTATTCTTCTATATGGGCATATATATTACTTAAATTATATTATTGCGTTTTTTTTACTAATATTTTTTTCTTATATTTATTTTTAGGACCTTGCAAAATTGAAATTTATTTATTTGAAAAACGTAAAACGTACCGTTATTTAAATTAAAAATATTGTTATAAACACAGTAAATATTTATATCTAGAAAAGTTAATAATATTTAAAAAAAATTGTTACAATTACTTTAATAAAAGACACCAAAACAATAATTGCGAATAAAGCAGAAATCGTCCAGATATTTGATTCTTTTAAAGTATTAACAATATATTTTTAAATGATTAAATATTGCAGCAAACGTATTATTAATTAACGTATTATTCATTACTTTCATCCAAAAATATGAATTACATTTAGAAATCTATCAGTTTGATTTAATGAAGATTTTGGTTTCATTATCTAAATTTCAATAATTCATTACTTGTTAGAATTGATAATAAGAACAATTTATAACAAAAAGCAAAACACGCTAACCCTTCTCTCCCTACGAACTAATAAATCACGCCCAATTCCGATTACGCAAACATCCTATTCCCGTCCTCGATACCAAACCGCAAAGCACGTAACGAACCCCGTCAGCATATACATCCTCACCGCAATAAACACCTTCTCTAAAGCCATGTTCCATTTCAGGTGTAATCCTGCTGGTGCTGAAGCTGAGCGCGATCTTCGGCAAGCTATACGCGAGTGCGCACAGCTACGGGCACTCGTCCCCGAGCTGGCAACCGCCACCGCAGCCTGTCCACGTTCATTTGCACAACAGCGCGGGAGCCGCTTATCCAGCCCACGGGCCGGCCTACAGCGGCTGGGAGCACGGGCCACCGTCGCCAGAGGAGAGCTACTATTACAAGGGATAATCAACGAGAGATCTGCGTACCTCTGCGAAAGGGAAAACGCGGAGTGCTTTTGATTGAGAGGCGGAGATCCCGCGTTACTGTTATTCTGGGATCGTTGTAAGATAGAGATAGCAATGAGCGGCAAGTTGATAGTCGATGCTATCGTTCGCGTTCTCTCTGCAATGTGCCGACCTACCTACTTCGTTTGTTATTGCGTCTTTTTTTTGTTCTGTTTATTGTCTGCGATGTGAGAGTGTGCCTGTATTTATTCGTTGGTTGGATCGGTAAAGACGCGGAGTGGTTATTACGCATGATAGGATCGACGATCGATGGATTAGTTAATGATGATCTGTGATCGAATGTGACTTTCACCCATTTTCATATCTATTTTATTATTGGGGAGTATTTTTAGATGAAAATAAGATTTTTAGTTGAAGAAAATAGAAGTAAGGTAAAACGAAAGGCTAAAAAAAGAGCACTGAAATTCTTGCAAAATTGAATAATATTCGAGTAAGGTTATTATCTAAAATTCAATACGCAAGTTTTGTTAATTATTTTAATATTCTTTTATTTGATGAAATATTTACAAATTCTTTAAATTCAAGAAAAATTGATTTTTTAATCACAATAAATTTTATATTTACGAATATATAAATGAATGTCACTAAGCCTTGATTAAAATATAAGATAAAATTAAAATGCAAAAAGAATGAATACACATTCAATTTTTGTAGATCTGTCATTATAATTAATAGTTGAAATATTTGCTGTAAAAAGCTTCAATTAACATTAGCGACCAAATTTGTATAAATTAATTATTTTTTTCATCTATAATTCAAGCAAAATCTCAATTTTTTTTCATTGACAATATTTTTAAAACTATGATAGTTATGAAAAAACTTTGCCAATCAGTGAAAATTGTATGTAACCAATTTTATGCTCAAAATATTATTAGGACTGCAAGAAACTGAGCGCCCGAATGTACACATAAACTTCATTCTTGATTTTCATTATCAAAAAACAAGTATTTAGAACTATCACTTATAGAGCTTTTGCATACAAAACTGAGAAATAGGTTTTAATTTTAAAATTTAATATGAGAACTTTATTAAGTAATTTAATTGTTCAAAAAATTTTAAAAAGTAGAGCTAAATATAATTAAAATTTTTGTTCTTAAAATATTACCGATAACAATATGATAAATATGAATTTGAAAAAGTCACATTGTAGCCATAATTCGTTAAATTGGTCCTATAGAAGATAATATTGTATAGACAATATATATAAAATGTAAATCATAAAATATTTAAAGCAAGTGTATATTGAAAGACAGAGAATTTAGAAAGCGTTCACAGTTTTTAAAATTATTTCAAATCCTGAATATACTGAAATTGTCAATAAAATAAAACCATCATAAAATACTGCAAACTTCTTTGTTTTCCGTTTCATTTCAAGGAATCTAAGTTCATTTTGTTTCTTATAAAACTTCAGAAAAAGTAACCAAGACTAATTTACTAATAGTAATTTCAAAATGGGCATACATTTTAATTGTTGTCTTTTGATTAACAATAAGACTTTGTGCCTTATAAATGTTATTATTAGAATATCCATGGTAAACCTACCTAAAATTTCGTAAGAAAGAAAGTGAGCCTTAGCTTATTAAAATCAGACGAAAAACCAAGAAGATTGCAGTATTTTATGATGTTTTGTTTTTGACAACATTAGTTGAAATAATAGCAATATCATTTGAAATAATTTTAAAAAAGTTATTACCTCTTCATGAAATCACCTTCTTTTGGTGTACATTTGAAGATGTGTTTTAAAATGATTAAAACAAAAAATATGAAAATCAATAATTTATGTTCTATACAACGTTAAAAAAAGCTAAACCGAATTATGCAAACTACAAATAAGTTAAAAAGCTGTATGCGTCAACATTTATTAGCATGTAATATTAGGGAACGAAAAATCGAAATCATAAATTTTCATAAACATTTTTAATATTGTTCAAATAAATGTTCTTTGATTTTTTGAACGTAATAACAATATTGATTTGCATACAATCAGCTCGATAAATAAAACAGTGACACTTTATTGTTTTATAATATAAAACATACAATAGACAAGATGAAAGTACATTTGTATATTTAAAAATGCGAGTTAAAGATGCATTGTACAAACAATAATGAATTATATTACATGACAACACAGTATTACAGACCATATCTTGTGCTATGACTAATTTAGTTGTTGATTAAATCATATTTGACTTACTGATTTACATTATTAACTAATCAGATAGTTATTTATTTTTATTTATAAGTCAATAAACTTTTTAGAAGAATTAATCTTAAATTTAAATTATTTATTTATACTAAATTTGTAATAAAAAAAATATTTAAAGTTTATCTTAAATTGTTTTTCCAAGAATCTACAACAATGTTCAAAATTGCAATTTTTCTTTCTATCAATGCTTTATTTAAAATGGTTCTATTTTTTAGTTGTTCTTATTTTGTGAAAAATTTTTTGTTTAATCAAAAATTACGTTTATATTATTGTAAAACTTGTACAGTTTGTCTTTATATAATATTGAAGTCA
>JAPYZB010002763.1:0-11381 GCA_030522745.1 Eupelmus kiefferi
CAGGAACTCCAAGCCATGTGGACAATTATGCAAAGTCATCGAAAAGCAAGCTACCAGTCAGACTGGTTGTACAATAATAGAGAAGAGGCTTCAGCATTTGTCTATGCGAGTTACTTTGATAAGGATGCCAATAATCGACCAGAGTGGAGCTGTGATCTGAAGTTACATCTTAAATGTAAACAAATGAAAATTCAAAATGCCGGATGAATAAAGGGCACATACAGAGTCAGTAGAGATGCTAGAATAGGCAGATTTAAATGTAGTATTTACGCTCTATTTGGAAAGAAATAGCTAAGTTAGAATGAGTCATGCTCAGCAGCATGTGCTTGCAAGTGCAATTGTCCTTGCTCTCCTAGTTGTCTTGGGTATTCACGTTTTTCTTTTTCCCATGTACACATCCAGCCCAGCAACTAGACGCATTAAAATATCATCTTACGAGCAAGCTCTTTGTCATGATATTTACTCACGAGCTGTCAAAGTTAATCACAATAAGCAGAAAACCATTCCATGTCCAAAGTATGGCATTGTTTCGGCAGTGCAGGGTGGTCGATTGGGCAATCAAATCTGGGAATATGCATCTGTTTGGGCAACTGCTAGGTTTGTTTGTTTTTTTTTAACTTTAATAATTAGATGTTCTTTTATTTATTTTTATTTCATTTATTTACCAGTAGCAATTACATTACATTTACATATAAAAGTAAATTCACAGAGGAAAATTAAAACTAATTAAATAATCTAATCTAAATAATTAGATGTTCTGTACATAAATATTGATAAGTTAATATTTAAATAATACTTTTTAGGAGAACTGGATTAGAACCTTTTATGCCTAGATGCATATTAAAAACATTAGAAGAATATTTTGAAAATTTAAGCATACCACCTTTAAGTAACATTGGACATTGCATTATTGATGTTGGTCAAATAGTTAATTCATTGGCAGAATGGAACAGCACAGAACAAAATATTATCATTCCCAGGTTAATTTAAAAAATTATTTAAAACTTAAAAGTAACTTTAAGTATCTTAGCTAATTTTTTTTAAAACATAATCTTGTAGGTATGCAGCTTATTGGTCCTTGATTTTGATATGGTTAGATGATGTGCGACAAGAGTTCACATTTAAGAAAAGTATAAAAAAATATGCTGAAACAGTTCTAAAAGAAGCATCAATACAGTACAATATATCAGAGCCAGTTTATGTAAGTGTACATGTGCGTAGAACAGATTATATTGATTATCTTTGGCAAAAATTAAAAGTTAGGCCAGCCCCGGTTGATTACTACTTGAATGCAATGAATTATTTTGATAAAAAGTACAAAAATGTCATTTTCTTGGTGGCAAGTGACAATATAGTATGGTGTAAGTATCACTTACAACACCCTAAAAGGAAAATAAATTTCGTTTCTAAAAATAATGATGCTAAAGGAGCTGGAAAAGATTTAGCAGTACTGTCTGCTTGTAATCATAGTATAATAGATTATGGCACATATGGCTCTTTTGGTGCAGTTTTATCTGCAGGAGAAACAATAGTTTATAATGTTTCTGCACACTTTCCTACTATGATTGCTGAAGCTCTGCCAAATTGGAAAATTATGAACTAATTAGGTGTTGCCAATGAGAGGTTTCAGTCTGATAATTCTGTTAAATACGAGGTATACTTTGATATTTATTTTTTGAATATTTTTTTTAATTCCATGCCATTATAAAGAAATCAGTATTTTACAAAAAATAATGAATCCGACACCTCACAAAAGGATTCAGACATTAAAGTTAAATATTTATGAACAATAAGAAATCAGAGTCTAAAAGAATATGCATTAATCAAATCTTGATACAATCATTTAATAAGGTGCTGATGACAAAATGTGCACTTATGTTATATTATAGTTGTTATAAACTTGCACATTAGAAACGTAGTCACAATAATAGAAAATGTATAAACTTTGAAGTTATAGAACAAGGGGACCATCTAGTCCCATACAACATTTATTTTATTTAACCATTATATAAAATATAAAATCTATCTATTTTTTTACTACTTATTGATTGAGATTTATTAAAACTAACTGAATTGACTTTATTCTATCTTTGGATGGAATTTAAAATGTACACAGTCGAATGAAACTACAAATTAGAAAGTGTTTAATTTTTGAAACTTATAAAAATTCTATAAATAATCTGTCCTCTTATCGAGGCTTTTGCAATGTACAATGATTTTGTCTGTGATTGTTTCTATTTGTGCCAAAATCATAAAACAAATCTTTTATTGTACTCAATAAATTTATTACATGTATAAAAAACAATTATATTTAAAGCTAGTTTGACGTTAATTGTTTGCAAAAAGATATATCTACATATATGTATACATGATGTATTGTGCTATAGTATAAACATACATATAAAAAAGAATATATATATATGCATGTAAAAAATACAAAGCTTTCTTTCTAAGGAAGCAAAATGACATATTTATACAATTTAATAATGAATTTTCTAATTGTGTGATGCGCGTATGCACAATATTTTCATTACAAAAAAATATAAAGGATGCACAGAGGCCGAGTTTGAGGTAAATGTCTAGTACATGTACTGTGATTGAAAAAAAAAATGAAAATTTATTAATATTTGCACCATAAGTTTTATTTGTTTTACTTTCATCTCTATAAAACGATATAGTCGTCTGAATAAAAATCCAATATATATTTACACAAGTTAGTGCCAATTTAGCCTCCTCTCGACGAAAGTAATCATATGCAGACTTCAAGGTACTAATACCGCAGTCTTTTGCACACATATATTTACTGTGATATTAAATGTTGAAATAAATGTGTTGTAAAACCTATATATGTTTATCAAATATAATAAAGTTATTTCATGTGAAACATAAGGTCTTTAATTAAATAATTATTTCCTAAATAGCTGAGAATAAAAATAATTTATATTCACTCTTTTAGTTATACAAAGTTTTATTCAATATATTTCTTATTTTGTTAATTTTTATTACACATTTTCTTATTATCATGATTTGCATGTTATTTTTGAAGCATTATTCCGCATATATATATATATATATACTCAAATTGACAATTTCTTTGTAATTTCTTATGAATAAAATAAAATATTAAATTTATACAGATTTAAAAATTAAATGTACTTATGTAATTACGACATGATTTTTATATAAAAACGTATACAATGTTTTTCATTCATTTTCCAGTATTTTTTATCTGTTATAAATAAAGGATGGCACGCAGTTTTTAAGGCACTTAGTACCATTAAATAAAATTTTTTGTACAAACACTTAATAAAAATATTATAATGTAGCACCATTCTTTTCAGTTTTGATATCTCAGATAGAAGACTTAGTTTTTAATTTATACAATAGCATTGTGGTCACATTGCTATTATAATAGTTTACCTGACACACAAAATTTGCAATCAAACTTTTAATTATACAATGATTTTGTGTATTGTTAAAATTACAATAATTTAATTAGAGTATTTCGTTTATATTTAGTATAGCTATTATAATTTATATCTTTATTGTTTATAAACCTCAACATTTTTATGAATATTGCAGTGCATGTATTTACAAATGATTCATTTAAAAAATTTAATTAGGTATTTACACAAACGGTACTGTATGAAGTGAAATTTGATACATGAATCTCTGTTATTTACAAGTAATGAACATGTGTAGAATAAGAACATTTTATAAATATTTTCAATGATGAGGTTTATCATTTTTTTATTTTTATAAATCTTATCATTAATTCAATTTAGGAATTTCAAACTTATTTCCATAAGTTAAAGCAGTCACCCTTTTTAAAGTTTCAACCGCATTGTTAACTTCGCGGCATGGTAGAGTTACGTGTTTAACTAAAGTATTGATCATTTTCACTAAATCTGGTAATAAATAAGGTTTATCATCAATTTCTCCTTCTGTTGCATAATCCACATAACTATTGAATTTTTCGAGAGCTTTTTCTAATTTTCTTTTTGTTTCTTTATTAGTTATTACATTCTAAAATTAAAAATCAAAATTAATTTTCTTTATATTAAACAGAAAGGCATTCAATAAATAAATATTTTTATATTTACATGAAAAGATTTCACATTATCATAGTGAGGCCAATTTTCTCTGCAAGCTGTACACTCACACTCAAAGTAGTATTGTTTTAACTTTTGTTCTCTTTCAATTTTATTCATAAGAGCATAATGAGCTCCATAGTTATCAAAAATCTAAAATTAAAGTAATTATGTAGTTAATCTAAAATGAAAAGAAATGCAAATATAACATATTTTATAATGAGCATTTACTTGAGCGCCTTTCTCTATTGGGACAAGAGCAAAAATAATCATATGTTTCTCTGATGAACATCTTGATACATTAGGATCACAGCTGTGATTAATAAGACTGCAAAATGGCAATGCTGAGGCTCCTATGTCAACTGTATCAATCCTTCGTTCTTCTTCATACTAAAATAATGTTAAAAAATGTTACACAAGAGTACAAACTATGTACTTAATTCTATAAAATTACATTGAAATATAGAAGTACACTGTGAATATTGCTAGGAATTATTTGCATATTGCGCAAAATTAATCCTCCAATGTATGTAGCATCCAAATTTATACTTATTTCATGTAGATCAGATTTAAACTTTTTTCCAAATAATGTAGTGAGTGTGCATAAGTAGTAAAGAATAAATGCAGCATTCAAAGCTCTTTCAAAGAGATCAGCTATTGAACGTTTTTCTGTATTAGTTACAAGACAATATAAGCCCTGATATTTGTCACTGTGGTATATTCCATCTTCTGCAAAACCCTTTTTGTGGGGATCTAAAAATAGAAAAATTATTCTACTTTTCACAATTTCAATACTGTGATTCATCTATTTTATTTTAGAAACTATTATAATTTATGATACTACTATTATATTATTCAGATTTTAATAATAATAAATTACAAAATAAAAAAAAATCATTTATAATTTTAATATATAAAATATTCTACAATTGATATTTACCATCACAACCATCAATTTTCTCTAGATGATTTCTCAACTTTTCTATACTTCCAGCTTCACGTACAGCTAATATTGCTAATCTCATACTAAACAAACTACATTTATTATAATCTAAATCCAGCAAATAGCCAGTCACAGGACATTCAATGTCATGATATTCTTTCCATGCTTTATCTCTACATTCTTGAGAGCAGTACATAACATGGATACAAGATTCACAAGGAATCATTGCCCAATGGACTTGCAAACAATAAGAACAATGAGTATGTTCTTCTTCTGGCATAAGAAGAGTAGCATAAGGTTTCTCAATTACCAAAATTTCTCCAGGATCAATATTTCGTGTGGTTACTATGTGCCTTCCAAATTTTTCATTAAAATTAATTGCTAGAGCATCTGAAGCGCATGGTATTTCTTTATTTGGAGTAAAAGTTGGCAAATCTATAATTCTCTTATTTTTAGACAACAAATTTAAATCATTTAAGTTGTCCTTTCTTTTTAATTTTTCTTCAATTTTTAATTTATCTTCATTACTCAAATTTATATTTTTGAGCCAATATCTAACTTCTTTAATGGTACGTTTTACATTGGCAGTTTTTTTCAAAATATTTAAACATTCAATCTTTCGACATAAAAGCTTTCCTTTCAAGTGATTTGGATAATTTAATTCTAAAGCTCTGTCTATGTCTTCTATGCATTCTGTATATTTACGTAAAGTATTTAACAGAGCTGACCTATTAGCATAAGCAATCGCAAGCTCTTGAGATGTATTAGGAGCTGTCGCTATACTTTTTGAGTATAATTCCCATGCTTTGACGAGTTCTATAATGTTATCTTTACTCGATACATAAAGTCTATTTGCTTCATTTCTTAAATCGATTGAATATTTTGTATTTTTTACATTAGTCTTAGCCTGTGGTATTGTTTCAAATGATTCCATAACACTTAGCGCCATTACTACTCTTAATTCATCGGTATCCATAACTTTAAACTTAACAGTCATTTCGTTGCTCCTTCCGGCAGCTTTCATTTTAGCGAATAATGCATTTCTTACTTCATCCATTATGATAATTTTTCTATTAATGCAGTAGCAATGTGACAATTTTCAAATCTATTTTTAGATTATTATATTTCAATCCTTCTGGTGCACAATATTGTTTTCCATAACCTAAAATTTTAGAGATCCACATATAACGTTATACTATAGAATAATAATTAAAACTTTTATTTTATAAAACGATAAAAACTTGTATCAAAACTTCAATAGACCACGCTCAACTACCTTGCACTGTATTATCAGTTTGATTACATTTTCCTTTGTGTTCCTAGGTTCCCCCTTTTTTTTAGCAGACTATACTTAAACACGTTTTAAATGAAAACATGAAAAAAAAGAATTCGTCTTTGTATATATAACTATACATGATAAGATTGATCCCCTCTATTAAATCCGACTTTATCCACGCATAAATCTTCATTTTTCTTTAGTCTACTAGAAGTAGATTAGCAAAACAATTTTTTCAAAATACAAAAGATTTATTTTGCACATTTCAATAAATTCTTGCTTTTTATTCAAACAAATACATCAACGGTCAAACATTCCCAGCTAAAACGCAAAAATAAACAAAGCAAGTCGTTATTTATTTAAATTAACTCATCTCTTTACAAACGCACTGACAGCTGCTTTCATCCAGCGCATTCATAATTTAATTTCCAATAAACAAAGCTTGACTCTTAAAAAAGCCGCTAAAAAACACTAGCCTTCCGGCGCGCCGCCTCGCGTCGAGACGAAAATCCAGAACTGTTTTCCCTCTTCAGCCGCTGCGTTATCACAGACTCGCAGAGAGCCGCTTATAGTCGACGTCGTACGTACACATTCATGGGAAGTCGCGAGTACAGCAACAACTGGCAAGATGAAGATGGCGGAAGGATCTACAATTATTAGAAGAACTAGGCCGGGAACAAAGGCAAAGGTTAATAAAAATGCATTATTTAACGATAAAATACTTACCTTGATCGTAATGTAGATTTTACTGGCTTTTGCGGAACGATCCTATCTTTATTAGCGCAGATTACTCCTCGTCCACTTTAGCTGTCACCCTCCCATGAAAATCAATGATCGCCTTGTTAGTTATTATTTTTATGCGCTCTATTCTATGCAGGTCTAAAAATAATGACGGCTGCCTTCGATTTCGATATTGCCGTTTCCTCGGAGCAAACATTTTTTCTTGCACATTATTCTGAGAGTTTTGTTTATTTTAATTCTAATTTTCTTGTTTGTTTACTCGAATTTTTGCAATAATTTTATCAGAATTGTTAATAAGGCTCAAAATGAGTAAATTAATTAAGTATTACTAAGTAGCAGTGTTGTACAGTTATAAAATTATTTCAGGACTTCAATAGATGGCCAGATGAGCCTTTTGAAGAAATGGACAGCACTCTAGCTGTCCAACAGTACATTCAGCAGACCATTCGAAGAGATCCAGCAAATATTGAACTCATACTTACTATGCCAGATTCGCAAGATGAGGGAGTTTGGAAATATGAACATCTTAGGCAATTTTGCATGGAATTGAATGGTTTAGCAGTAAGACTGCAAGACGAATGTCATCCTGAAACATGTACTCAAATGACAGCTACAGAACAGTGGATATTTTTATGTGCTGCCCACAAAACACCAAAAGAATGTCCTGCCATTGATTACACTAGACATACATTGGACGGTGCTGCATGTTTATTAAACAGTAACAAATATTTTCCAAGCAGGTAATTATTATAAATATTATTTTTTTTTAGTCATCTAACAATTGTGACACATTGATAATATTAATAGAGTGCTTGTATGATAACAAAAATTTATTTACAGAGTAAGCATTAAGGAGTCATCAGTTGCCAAACTTGGATCAGTCTGTCGCAGAGTGTATAGAATTTTCTCACATGCTTATTTTCATCATCGAACGATATTTGATGAATTTGAAAATGAAACTTTTCTTTGTCGGCGGTAAATATATATTTTATTTATACAATAATCTATTGATAAAAAACTTATTTTTAAATTTTATTGATTTTGTAGGTTTACAGCTTTTGTAACAAAGTATAATTTAATGTCAAGAGATAACTTAATAGTACCGATTATGGAAGGTGAAGGAAATACTGAGAATGAAGCATAATTAAATTATAAAGCAACAATTATACAACTTTAAATACAAATGTGTCAACAGCAGTCCAATGTAAGTTTAAAAACTTGCTCAAATGACTAAACAGCATATTTAAACATCATATATTGCATTTAAATGCAAAACTCATTTTGAATTTTTAGTGTTTTAAACATATTTTATAATTACATATACATAATCGCGTTTTATTTGTTTTAGTTATTTCTATATGAAATCATATCATACAGTTTATATATAAATTATTTATTTTTAGACTATTTAATTAATATAAAAATCTTGTATTATTTACAATTTGAGTGCCACATTCAATTTTTGCATTTGGTCACAATTATGTTTATTTTAAAATATTTATTACTGAAAAGATGATAATGTACAATTTAGCAATCATTTTATTTTAAAATAAATCATTTACCACTTTTTGTACTTATGTTTTTTTTCTTAGATTACTTCGAAATTTGATATGAAAATGTATGGTCAAGAAACAGTTATCATCAGCTTAGGACTTCACAAATCCAATCTTAGTTGTAATTAATCAATGTTGTCTTTAGTTATTTTTTATTTTTTGGAAATTATTTTTCAAATTGTACAAATATTAGCAATTATTTTGTATATTCTGAAAAATTCTTTTTCACTTCTCTAATGAATTTTGATATGGCATATGCCAGATTTTTTCTCATATCATCTACATTTTTCTTTTTTTAATAAATAATGTATGTTTTATATTTAATTTTTCATGCATATGGCATTCAAGTATTTTAGTAGAATATAAAATATAACAAGCAATTGTTCACAGTAATGTGTCCCTAAAATATTACATAAAAAATTAAATGGAAACCATTGTAATTTTAACTTTAAGATTAACAAGTGCCGAGAAAATGATTCACACAATAAATTGTGGAATCTGTGCAGCTTAACTAAAGAAACAGAAAAAAACTAATGTTTTACAAATTATGTGACAGATGTCTTATTATTATTATTATTATTATTATTATTATTATTATTATTATTATTATTATTATTATTATTATTATTATATTACTATTATTATTTACAAATTAATGAAAAAAGCACTTGACATTAAGATAATTTAGAATTATTGTTAGTAGTCAATATTTTATTGTAACTATTTATAACATATTTACTCATATAGTTAAAAAAATGCTAGATTTTCCTCTCCTGTTGTTTCTAAAAATTTTGTGGGAGACAATATTACTTTTGTAGTAATTTTTCGAATAGTAACTATTTTATTTTCTACATTATATAAAAAAATCTCACATTATGAGTAATTATATTTATATTTTACAGTTTTGTAAGAATTTGAAAAAAGAAAAAGCATTAAAAAATGTTATTTATTGGAATATCTTGTACTTTATAATATCAAGTGAGAAAATATTATTTTTAAGACTGGGGCAGTTAATAGTTGTATTTTTTATGTAATGTATCATGCAAAATATTAATATAAATTTTACTCAACCTGCTTTTCGAAAATATATGACACACATTTGTCTTTTTTAAAATATACATGTTCTATGTGGTATTAATTTTACATTTCATTACTATTAATACATGCAATAATATTTCAACAGAAAGATTTGATGAATAGCGTGGCTTACATGATTGAAAACAAAAAATTTTAAATCACTGCCAAATTAAAAAAAAACAATCTGTTAAGTGAATTAAAATAATTGGTTAAAAAAGGTATAAGTGAGAAATCTTTGAGCACAGCGTAAAGATTACAGGATGTTCCATTACTTTTTAAAGCTTTCAATTGGACGATTAAAATGAAAAACATTGTTATTTGCAACAATTGAGACTGTTTCAAGACACATCTTTATAAAATACTAAAGGTAGCACAAACGGTGTAAAATTGCAATATTGTAGCAATGAAACCAACTGATTTAGAAAATGTGACATTGATATCGTAAAAAAAAAAGTTAAAACTATAATAACATATTGTCTGCGTATACAAGATCATTTGTTATGCAACAGGAAGGATGTACTATGTACATATAAAAACTGTAAATAATGTATAACATCAATGACATCAGTAGGGTTGCGACTGATTAATGCGAAACAACGATCGAACTATGAATATGAAAGAATAAGATAGGTTCGGTAAAAAAAAAAGTAACAAAGGAACTTAATCTATTGAAATTTTTTGTTTTCTTCAGATCTGTCGATACTGAAAAGCAAAAGAAACATATATCGCGAGTGAGTTTTCGCATAATTATTATCTGTGTAGTAATAGAAAAATAAACATTTCTACCTAACTTTTGTACTTTTGTTTATTACCCTAACACAATCCTTAATTATCATATTTATTATAAGTTTGGAAATAATTATTTTGAATATCAAATTGATGATAAATTAAAAGTATAATTAATACGTAATACTTAGAAAAAGTAATTATCAAATTAAAACAAATCTATATGTTGTAAGGTAATGTTTTATGTAGAATTATCTATGTATTTATTTATTCACATAAAATGTAAAAATATACAATTATTTAAAAAATAGTTTAATTAATCATTATATTCTAAGAAACAGATAAAAATCTGATCAGCAATAGTTTCAAACATTAATAATTCAATTCTCCTTAACATTTATTCTAAGATCCCTTCTTTTTATTTTTCTTAAACGGCGTTTCTCCGCTCTGCTCTCTTCGGGATCGCTTTTGGCCAGTCCTCAAACCCATGGCTGCAAATTCTTCAGCCGCTAAACTGGTTAATTTTCTACTTGAACTTCCTTGTCCTCGTTTCCGTGAAGCATCTTTTGTTTTCTCAGAGGAGTCGTCATTTTCCGCATCTGCAAAGACTCCTGAATCTTCTGGTCCCTGATAACTAGACAGTTTTTTTTCTTTAGTATATATGTATAAATAAGGTTTTTTTTTACATTAATGACGTAACTGGACGTAAAGCGTAGGTCTATGCATCGTTTATCAATCGAGATATTTTTAAAATTTAAATAGATTATACAATACAATTTTTATGGAAGTAATTTTATAATGCCTTTGCAATCTGAAGCTAAAATTACTATAATGTCTAATAATAAATGTGAAATGTATTCGTAATTAAACTTATTACGTAAACTGTAAATAAAAAGATTACACTATAAGACCGAGTTATATTGAGGCAATACGTCACTTTATAAAATAAGATTAAGATAAATTAAGACTTAAAA
>JAPYZB010002764.1:0-11381 GCA_030522745.1 Eupelmus kiefferi
TATACTATTTTTCACCATACCCGGGCCGAAAATAACACTTTCGTGATTTTGAGCCGGGAGCGAAAGTGGTACTTTCGGCCAGGGTATGGTGAAAAATAATTACTATACTAAATATACTGATCGTGCAGTCATATTTCAGACTAATGAACTACGTAAGACAGACTAATATTGTAGTCATCCTACCATCAGATTTGTTGAGACATCTATGAATTTAAAAATCTTTGAATTAAAGAGAAAACTTACATTAAAAAAATTTTTTATGCTACTTTAACCTCAAAATCTTAACATTTCGATGATTTTTCGGTTCTCGTGGCATAAAATACAGTTCGATATTGGTGCATAGCTCCCTGCGCTTGGGCAAATAACATTTTTTTGTCATATTTTTGGTAAATTCAATTAGCAACTTTCTGTTTGAAGTTAGGACGGAAAGTTGGCACTTTCGGCCCGCTGTAGCGAAAAAATCTTTTTCAAGTTTTTAGATGAGGGAGAGAGATACCGCTTATTTCACAAATTCATGAAAACTTGTGGTAACAAAACTTATCGTCGCAGAAGACTGGCACTATTCGACAATTGTTAATATGTCTGACTGACCTAGTATTATGTTTTAAAAAATGTTTGCTCGTAAGAAAATTTCGGAGGTTAGGTTAAGTTCCATTTCATAGTTTACAAATTATACTTTTAATTCATAAAATTGAATAATTTTGTAAGCTTTGAAATGAAATCTAACCTAATCATATTTTCCTTACAATACTTTTAAGGTGCAGTCTTCGGCTCAACAGATTATTTATTTGCATCAAATGCATCTCAGGGGGGTAACTTATGCTTTGATAATTGCCACGAATAAGTGCTTCTTAACGTCTTTTAAATGGTTTATAATCTTTTAGTAGCTAAAGTCTGTACACTTTGTGTCAATTTTAAATCCTTGAAATTTGATTTAAAATTTTTGAACTGAAGTTAGCTTCTAATTGAAGTGTATTCATATGAAATACACGTTCTAGTCTTCATACACTGAGAGAAGATCAGAGTGTAGGTTACACTTGAATGAGAGCGACAACAGCGTCGATCAGTAAGCGCAAATGGTACACAAAATCGGAGTAGGTCCTACTCCTCTTACGTGAACAGCATTTATTCGCGTATCACTATAACGAGTAAGTATGTTTGAGGTTATGCAATGAACAACTCACAGTCGCTACGCTGCGCCGGGCCCCCCTACTCCTTTTCAAAGTGTAGACTCTATTCGATGCTTTTAGCGTAGCTCTTACGCTCTAAGTGTAGCAGGTACATCGATCTTTTTTCAGTGTAAGGAAGAACAGGCAATTGATCTCCTAAATAAGATTTAAAATACCGAAGAGATTTTAATAATTCAAGTGCTATATTAATCTTCTGTCCACCACATCTACACAGGCTCGAGGCACGATCTTCCCTGACCAACTGTTTTCGCTGAGTGTATTCGCACTCTCTCTCTCTCCCTCTCATTTTTTCTGGGATACTCTTGCGTCAAAGCTCTTTGGAATAAAAAGCTTACAACGATTAAACAATTTAAAGATAACTTTAACTCTAAAATTTTAAATATCATTTCAAAGAATTGCAAAAAGGAAAGAGTGTATGAAAAAAATAAACAATGATTAACTTACGAGGAAGGAAAAATCATAAACCCTAGTCACGCTTCAATAATTGTGTAAAAAGTAAACATTAATTTTTTTTAACTTTGGTATCCTTAAACTTCACCAAGCATTAAATGGAAATAGTAGATTACGAAAAAAGGGCAGGAATGAATTGGCTAGTCCATTGTACGCGTAAATTTAATCCCGAGCCAAAAATGATTTACACGTGCTATGAACTAGCCAGTTCTTTGCCACCCTTATTGCGTAATTTACTATTTCGCAACAGAGGGCCGGAAGTGCTAAGTCCTAATCTCAAACGGAAAGTTGGTAATTTAGGCCTTACTGTAGCATGTGTTTTGAGCTCGGGACTAAGTTTACACGTGCTGTGAACTAGCCAATTATTTGCGCTTGTTGCGTAATATAAAAATTACTTGCAATAGTACATTTTAATACAAGTTTGGTTTTTAGATTTGGGCTCACTTCGCTCGGGCGGAAATTGTCTCGCGAGGCAAAAATCACTTTACGCACCAATATTGAACCGTATTTACGCCACAAGAGTTGAAAAATAGTATGTGTACTGCGAGGGCTCGAGCCGCGAACCTCCGTTGTGTGCCCTTGGTACACAATGTACTATACTTTGTTTTCAATTTTAATTTTACTTTTCTTACGCTTATACATTCCGTTTTATCAACTTTATATAAGTAGCGATCGATGCATATGTGAAGCTACGTCATGACAGTCAATGAAAAATGAGGTAATGCCTAAGCGCACATAATATATTTACTATTTTCCTTAACAAATTAAGCAAGATATGATTTTATTTACTAGAGAAAAAAGTAGCCTATTTCGATATTGTTCGAGACAACACAGAAAGACCGATTGTTATTCCACAATATAGCTTTAGCGTCTGTTCAAGTAAATCTCCGTTAAAATAACTCAATAAATAAATGAAGACATGGATATCGTAAGAAAACAGGCCTATCAAACTTTCTTAAAAGCAAGGAATTAGTTAAGGGTACGTTAAAGTTTATAAGGTGGAAGCAGATATATTTTTTTATTATTGTAACGTGTTACTTTCCTAATCTATTAATCAGGTTGTGTCACATTCTTTTTGTTGTTTTTTCTCACCAATGTGCAATGGTGAGAACTATTTCCAGCCGGCCTCGTGGGACTCTGCGATAGTCTCGCCTGGGCGTCCTGCCAGGCGAGGTAGCGCAGGTCCAGCTACCCACTAGGTTGCGACTGGAAACTCCGTTGCGCTCCATACGAATAAAAAAAAAATAAATAAATATGAATAAAAAATATTCGCCAAATTTACGTAAAATTTCCTTAGTAAAGATTAATATCAATTGTAATGAAAGTCGTTTGTTGACTTCTAACAATTGTAATATTATTTTTGAAGAAACTCTTAAATGACAATTTATGAAATTAGCTAAAGCAATATTGATTGCTTAACCCTTTGGGGGGCATATTATTTTGTTGAAATTAGCTTTTTTTAATTTCAATTGTTTATAACTAATTATGCAGATAGAAATTTGGACTTTTCTACTAAGATGTTTTACACGATATGAGGATCTTATGGGAAAAGGTTTGGATGGTTTCGGGTTCAAAATGTTTCTGCCATGAACAAAAAACTGGAAGAAATTTGATGTCTCACAAATGAAACACCGCCCCTCGAAGGGTTAAAATGTGCTGAATTTAATGGCACCTTTGTTTATATCGGTGTTAATGGAAAGCTTTATAATACTGGAACATTTTCCCAGTGAATTATGAATTATGAACTTTTCAACGTGGCTTATTATGAGATCGAGAATGAAAATGACGTTTATTAAACATTGATGAATTATTTATATTTGATGATTTTTTTGCAATGACCGTTTCGTAACCATTTAATCCAGTATCGTTCCGAAAAAATATATATTAATCTCACTAGATGAACCCTCACAAAGAAATTATTGCTATTTGCGTTCTTTTTAATGTATCAATTCAAACCTTGCGCAAGAACAAAATTTAAAATTTCCTCTTTATAATCCAATCTTAGAAGCTTCATTAACATAAAAAATGCCTAAATTTATCTGCACCGCATGTTACAACTAAGGGTTAAAATCAATCTCTAAGAAGAATGTTAGTTCGAATTCGGCCGTCACCGATTGTTTCTCAGTTCTCACTAAACAAAACTTACTAATGCTTATTCTCACACATATTTCTTATAAAAAACTTAATTTTAAGTTCAAAGATTATTTTAAATTTTCATGGGTCTATTTTGAAAGCCTATCAATTAATAATTTTTTAGTTTGATAGAAAAATACGAATTTGATGTCTTCATAATGAAACGAAGTAAATAATTTCAAAAACTTGCTAAATTTAAATAAAATAAAATAATACTTTTCGATACTAATGTGGAAGGTGATTATTTGCCTCGTGAGACGTTTTTCGCCCGAAGGAAACGAGGATGAAAAGTCGCATAATACAAAAATCACCTTACGTATCAGTATCAACCGTATTTTATGCCACGTAAGCCGAAAAATCATCTTTAAGTTAGGATTTTGAGATTAGACAGAAATTGTGTTATTTCGTATCTATAGTATTCAGAGAAAAAAGAAAATTAGGAAAATTTTATAAAATGTCGGTTTAAATAAGATTAGCGATTAAACCGCGTTAAAATTATTGCCCAAATGAACCGAGTTAATGGCTAATTAAAAAAGAGAAAGTAGACATTCCTCTTAAAAAACCGAAATTTATTTTTGATCATTTTTAATAGGTTTTGAAACAATAAATTGCCAAGATTTGGCCAATTATACTGAATTTTAATTGTAAACATTTTTGCGACGGTTTTGATGTTTTCATCACGCATGTTTGTAATGGGTTCCATTATACTTTTGTTTTGCGTACGCAAAATGGCCGATTTTAGGCAGCATGCGTTATTTTCATAACTCACGTTGGCAAAATCCGCCATTTTTCAAACAATAAAATGGCAATCAGACATCTTACAAACACGTGTCATGAAAAATTCTATACGTTCAACTCGTTTGGTATAGTTGCTATAGTGTAACACACTTGGGCACATAACGCACTCGCTGAGTTCCTGCCTCAACTCGCGCCTGCGTGCGTTGTTAGCACCTGCACCCCATTTGTTAAACAGTTTACTATTTCTTGACTTCAACGAAAAAAGTACCAAAATAAATTGAAACTACGAAAAATTCCAACAAAGCATGTGTTCTTTGAGAAAATAACAAAATTTTTAATTAATTAAAAACTACTAATATAGAGCGATATTATTAAACAACCGAGTACGAAGCATAAGCGGATGATTTTTTGACCGTTGAAAACATGTTTACAAATAAATAATTGTTACTAATAATTGATTCCAATACTTTTTATCAACAATAAGTGGCGTCAAAATATTTTGCGTGTTCGTGTATTTCAAAATATCCGTATAATATTCAGCTAAGTTTGAATGATTTTCGGTCTCATTACAAAAATTAAGTTTGGTTTTAATTTTTTTTTTTTTATTACTCACAGTCACACAAAATTATGTTTTGCAAAAAATGTCCTTAAATCAGAAATTTTACCAATTTCAATATTCAAATTTGTAATTTCAAAAAGGACACGTCAAATCTTTTTGTTTTTCCTATTTAAAATAGTAAAGTTTATTAGTTTAAATAAAATATTCTTATTACACGGTATTAAAAAAAATTATGAAATTTTAATGTTTGTAGGCTAGCAATATTTTAACATAGGGCAATCACGTTTACATATGAATAATTTAGTTCCCTATAATATTCGTGTTTATAGATTCAAGGTAACTTTAGTACAAACAATATTCTATGACTTATACTCAGAGAGAAGCTTAACGTTAACGTTCGAAATCCCGCAATCAAAACAAAAATATAAACATAACCTTGCCGACCGGTACCGCGAAGCCTCTTCAAAACATTATCGGGACGGACATCAGCATCCCCGCGCGCTTTCTGGTGTCGCCAGACGGAATAATTATCTTGCTCTTGGAGATAACAGTTCCCCTAAAAAGTGCATCCTATAGTAAATATACAACCGAAAGTTCAACTGGAATTAAGAAACGGACCAAGTATACCTTCTGCTCTTATCCAAGAGCAAACAAGCCGAACAGAAGAAAAACGAAATTACGCCATGAAAATTTCGTTTTCTTCTACGAAAAAAAAAACAAAACAAAATAAAATAAAAAACGATCTATTTCTCGATGCGTAAATTATACCTTTTTTCTCGAGCTCTCAATAATTCTCCTATCCGTCTTCTTATTCTTCCGCTCCCTGCGCGCCCTGTTCACGCAGTAGAGGCAGACAAATCGGCACATCTTAAAAGCCGGGTACTTGTTAAAATCGGCGAGGCCGCCCTCCACGGGCCTGACCATGCGCCGAAAGTTGCGGTTCCTATGCTCGCCGTACGGATCTCCGCATCGTCCACCCACCAAAGTTCGTCGGCACCTAGCGCACGCTCCATACTTATCTGCATTCTCCTCGTAGTCCTGGTAGAAAGAGGCGCGTGTGAGTACTTTACCGCTGGTTATAACTAGCTCCTTGAAGGGGCAGCAATACTTCCAGGGTTGACGCTGCTGCTGCACGCCGGTCTCGTGGCGCGTCATGGCTCCTCCGACATTCGCTGCTGCTGCTCGCGCGTCTTACGTCCGGCAGCGGTGGCGATAAGCCGCGCTCTGCTCTCTCCTCGACTTTTGGGCGCGAGAAGTAATTGCGCATGCGGCCGGGCGATTGAGACGAGATTTAGGCGGGTTCGTTTTTCGTATTGACTACTACGACGCGTGAAGATCGTTTGCGCTGCCGCGCGGATGGGCCGGTCGTATTTATCGACTGGTGCCGGCTCGAGCGCCGCAAAGAAAAAAAGCCGGGCGAGCGGCCGCGCGCTCTGATTGGTCGGCGCAAGGCTCAAGGCGTTAAAAAGCGCGCGAGTCGCGACATGTTTTCAGGGTGCGCGGCGGGCGCTCTGGCTGGTTTCTCGGAATTTAGATTAGGATTTTAGAGGCGTAGTTTACTAAAACTGCGTACGAGTGACCGGAAAATTCTGAGGGGATCGTGGGAGTGTGTTGCTAGGGGAGAGGCTGCAAGGCAGATGTTCAAATTTCTAAGCAACGGAGACGATAAAGGACGAGGTCCAGTGTTCATGAAAGGCATGCATTTTTTTTAAATGTATGCTTTTGGAAGTAATTTATGTAGTTTCTTATTTGCTTTTTCATTATTATTATTATAGATAGTTGAGAATAAGCCTGTACGCACGTACATGTGAGAACTTGAAATGGCGAAGGAATCAGCTGATCGCGATGAGCCTAACTATATTAAAGCGTCACTGCAAATTGAATAACAGAAAAATTACGTTCTCTCTTTACTGGCGTCCAATCAGCTCCTTAAACGAAAAATATCAGGTATATTAGTAAGAAAATTATTTTTTATAAATTAATTTCAGATGTCTTCTTTTTAAAAATTACTTAAGTATATGAAAATCACACACAAATAAAAATCTGAAGGTTTTAAGATTCATCGAAGCTCTTTCATATCATCCAGCAAAAGATTGACAATTTTCGAGAAACAAAAACCAAATGAACATCTCTCGTTTTCTTTTGTTTCTTCAACTGTTTTATTCATTTATTTTAGCAAAAATTCAAAATGACAAAAGCAAAATGAAAATTCAACTGAAACTTGAAGATGTTTTAATGTCATGAATGTTTAATTTAAAACTGGTGTAAATTTTAGGCATCATCATTGAAATTTATTTATTATCAATATTTTTTATATAACTTCAGTCAATCTATTTCAAAATAATCAAAATAAATTTAAATCACTAAATAAATAATGTCAGATAAACTTAATTAACAAGCAAGTACTGCAATTTTCCTTTCTGTCAACAAAACTTTCAGTGATGAATCAACTATCAGCTTATTTTATCAGCGTATTTTATCAGCGCTAGTAGCGGTTTCGTCTTTTTTTTATTTAGATGGTTTTTATTACCGAACGTGAACTCGACGCTTTACTCCTGGTTTCATTTGAAGTATGCGACTCAACATTCTATGCTACGGAGTCAATTGTCAGCACATTGTTTTAACGTGATACAAAAAGAAATTGACTACCTCTGCTGTCATGCTTTTTTCATTACAAGATTAAATTTCATTCGATGTTGATTTTATATTATATTTTCATAAAAGAATGCAAGATTAAATTTTGGTTTTTAATGCAATGTAATCAGTAAGTATAATGCAAATTTTTCAATTTTAATATTTCAATGGTTATAACTCCGCATTTCCGTTCACGAGAGTACATTATACAAAAATTGCATCCGAGTATTCTTACAGTAAAATTTTTGGTCCACTACATTCCTTTTACGCAAATATGGTCTACGAGACTTCAAAAGGTGGTCAGCACATGTTTCAGATGCATGCATCCGCCATCGAGTGTTCTAAGGAAAAAGGTTTGTATTATGGCTACTCAGGGCTGCTCGGACTATATTTACAGTCGATGTAGATATAAAGCAGCGTGTGCACAAAGGGTCTCTGAGCCGAATGCCTGCCAATTTTCGAGATGCTTGAACTTCCTAACACGTGCCGACGTGCGTCCGCTTTAGCGCACGCACGTGTGAGAAACCAAGTGGTTATTTATGTAGCTAATTTACGGTAAAAAATTTAGATTTAAGAATTTGACCTCTGGGATAATTAATTAGTTATTAATTAGAAGATAGAAAATAAATGTATGTTTACTTTTTCGTGTGTGCAACCGCTAAAGATAGCACTTTGTCAGTATAGTACGTCATACAATAGCGCACACGTGTGCGAATTCCAGAGAGACTCGAAAATATACTTTCTTTAGGCTCTTTCAATGGTTGCATTTTTTTTGGTCTTAATAATTTTACAAATAAACTCTTAATCGTGAGTTTTAATATATCGAAGTGCTTGGTCGGCTAGAGAAAAACTGGCAGTCGCGGTAATTAACTACCGCGACTATCTATCTATCTATCTATCTATTGGATTACCAAGCGCTCATTTTTTTTTTAAATCGGATTTCATTTTTTCAGAAAATCTCATTTTTTCTAATTTTATTTATTATTATTTATTAATTATTAATTTATTTTTCTCGTGTCATACTATGCATTCTAAATTGTTCACCAAATTGTAAAACGCTTTTATAAAACAAAAATAAATAAATTCATTGGATAATGAGCGTTGGATGCTCAGATCAAAGAATTATGCTAACACAGCAATGCACGTGCGAGTATCATGAATAAGAATGAACAACAAGCAAGATTAGAAGAATTTGAACGATTATATATTTGTCATTTAGTAGTCTTATTCATGCAATCTTTAGAGATTCTAAATTTTACTTTTCAAATAGCAATGTTATAAAATTTTAGTTTAATTATATTTTAGGATTTTAATTTTAATATTACTGTTTAAAAATTTTAGAAAAAAATCATAAAATCAGTATGAAAATGGTTAGTACTCATAAAACTTAGCTAGTTTTGAAGTCGATTTCTATATACCCGCAACCTAAACAAAACATTACAATATGTTGGTTCCCACAGGAGGATTTTCTAAATTAGCTTTTTCTCACTGAGTTTGTCCGCAGGTTTCTTGAATTGTAAAAACCTTATTATAGGGTAAATTTTAGATATTGTATTGTATAAAAGCATGAAATATGGACCAATTGAAATAAGAATAAATGATAAGGCAAAGTAACAATAAAATAACAAATTTATAAATTATAAAATATTGCAGTTACAAAATTTATTCTTGACAAAAAAATTTTATTTTCTACTTAAAAAATACTATTTTATAACTGTTTGCTCATTTGATTGAGTCATTTTACAGATCGACAGCTGTTCCTAGGAAATAGTTCGGTAATGTAAATAATAAAAATGATCAACAGCTGCCTTATCAAAACATGTTTTAATCAATGTGCAAATAAGAAGCAAACCTTTTCGCTGCGATATGTGTAATGCGAGATAAAGTCATCAAAAGTAACACGTAACGTATGTAACTTTTTATAATAATTGCTGCATAATAGATGATTATTACTTTAAGAATCAATGGATAAAGAAGTTGTTCGTCGATGCTTGCTTTGAAATCAAAATCGAGAATAATTAAAATTTTATGTGCACCCACAGTCTGATTCAGAGTAATTTAGTGTTTCCGTTCAATTTGACCATTTTAGTGTGCGACTTCTGCATATTAAACATACCTTTTAATTTGAAACGAAATCTATTAATTATTTATTTCGGAACCTCAATACATTTTTCATATTTTACGTATAGATTTATAATTAACTTCATGTGAGATGTATAGAATTAAGATTATCATTGTTTGTTTATCTATAGAAAAAATAAATACTGACATTAAAAAAAAAACAAATTTATTTTCATTAATCACTTTTCTCTGTTTCTAAATTTTATTAATACAGTGGTCTTTTTCTTAAGTAAAACGGTTTGTCCTTTTATGATAATAATTAACTTCTAATGACAGTTTTGGGCGCAGTTTTGGGTTTATACGTAGATTTTGCTTGTTTGTATAAAGATATTTCATTTAAAATTGAGTATTGCTCTTATAAAAATTCATACTGTAATAATTTATTATATTATATAAATTATCTGGTAAAAATAAAGTCCTATAAAATTAATTGTTATATATTACGTCGAAGGAGCTCTATCCAAATCATCCGGCGGCACAAAAAATAAGACATCGCTGTAAATCAATGATTGGAACATACACTCAATGTTAAATTTTCTAGAAAATGACGTAACTGAGAGGACATGCCAATCATAAAATTTTCGGCACCTTGAAAGTGAGATCTTTTTGTAAAAACGAAGCAATTTCTGTGTTCTACTAAAAAAAATCATAAACTTACTGATTAGCCCCGGAACGATAATAAACCGATAATAAAACCTTTCCTCGGTACGTTTCACGCTGCGAGCTTCAGTTTACCTGCCTCTTCCGACGAGTCTCCGCGTTCTTACAAGAAGCATAGCGTACATTATTTTAGTATTAACGCGGAAAATAGAAACGCGCGCACACATTTTCACGTATGTTTTAAAAAGGTGAGATAGATTTACTTCTTACTAACTCGATATAAATTAGTTCAATTAAGAAATATTATGCTTTTTGCATTGACTGAATGTGTAAATCAGAGTTTTTTTCTCCATAATTTAATGCCGGCAAATTTGAAAGAAAATAACAAATTTGAAACTACTGAGCAACATTTTATTAAAAAGAATTTTGTTATTTCTTTTAATATTGCTTATTTGCACGAATTTTCATAGATATAAATTATTTAAAAAAAACTTTTCTTGTATTAAAAATATGTTAACTCAAACTGTCAATATTCAAAAAATTCATTTTTTCCGCTGCAAATACATTGTGAGGAATGAAAAAAGGAATTTCAATTCAGCATACGTTTAATTTTAGATAGGAATATAGTAATTATCAAAGATCACGAGACGAAGAGAATCTTTTTTTTGCTTTCTGTGTGATTGAAATCAGTTGCAACCGTTGCGCTATCGGTATTTGACGACCGACACCCTCTCTCCCTCTCCCTTTCTCTCTGCCTCTATCTTTATCTGCTAACTGAAATATCCGGCAACTGGTAACATTCAAAGGGGCTGTCGTTTTCAAAGTGAGGACTACCACCTAAAGTATAGTCAGAACTCGAGAGTATACTCATATTACATGACTTTTGGATGTAATAAATTTTATGGTAACATGGACGACTGACATTATTCTGCCTTACTAGGAAAATTAGAGCTTTT
>JAPYZB010002765.1:0-11375 GCA_030522745.1 Eupelmus kiefferi
TATTAATTAACTGCCTTGAAAAGGGACGTAATGTAACACGTCCGAAACGTCGGCGAATTTTTAATAAATTGGATAGTTTGTGGAGATCAACAGAGTCATATTATTTCATCAATTCATTACCATACGAACAATAAAGTCATCGAACTCAATTAAATTTGCATTAACTTTGATGAGTAAGATTTATCTGACTATGATTGAATGGTTATTTTTATAATTAAAAATTTTTTTGCCGAAAAAAATTTACTCACCATTCATTCATAAAACAAATTTTTTTTTATAATTTTAGATACTATACTTTTCATTGGTTTAGAAATGATCGAAATGAGAAATGGCTATTAGTTATAACTTTTAGCTGTTTTTATGCAAAATTAAAATTTGTTTGCGATATTGTGACTTACTATTTACAAATTGTAACAAACAGTTTCTAAAAATTTTTACGTGACAAAATTAATTTATCGAACAGAGTAGCTGGTTTGAATGACTCCCATAGGAAAAACTTACCTGTTACTATATTATGAACTTTGTGATAGGTATTAATTTTGTTTATAAAATTGAATTAAAAAAAAATTGTTTTTAGAATCATTTATAATAAATAATTAATTCTTTTTTAATTATATATTTTTATGGAATTTATTTTCAAAAATTTATCTTTATCTAATCACACAGTTAAATAAATTTCTAAGAACAGATTAGCTCTGACAAGACTTCTCGTTAAAAATTCTTCATTTATTTATCAATTCTCTAGTATAAATCTGCCTTTTAATAAATACAAATTCTGGATATTACGCTACCACTGGCATGAGTAGTGTATTAATACTAATTCCCAAATGTGTCATCTTATAAGTGTTTATTGATTGTAATACGGCCTAATATTTTTATCTCTTGTATTATTGCTGCCATATGCAGATAAATATTTGCTTATAACTAATAATTCCTATTTTAAGAATATGATGATATATTATATAAATTTAATCGATTTTCACATCATCTATAAGTACAAGAGCTTTGGTGACGTCAGATTATATATATCTATAAAATATTAAATTATTTCATCGTTATCGTGTAACTATATTGAATTGGAACAAAAAGATAACGAAAAATAAAATTATTCAAGATATTCTTTATAATCGATTAAAAAGATCGTATTTTTATGTTTTGATACTTTGATACTTTGATAATAATTAAGAAAAGGCATACTTATAAATTAATTTTAATTAATTATTAATATCATTCTTTACCTGATTAAACAGTGTACAATTATTTAGTATCCCCTAAATCGATAGCCATTTTTCTCATTATATTCATATTTTAAAGAAAATATTTACAAAATGTATGGTTAAATCAGGTTAAATACATCAGTATCAATACTCAAATATTTTTTTCACAGTCTTTTTTTTACTAATAATAAGATATTTTCATGTCACATTGAACCATCCATTCACTGTAGTAATTTGCATAAGGTAAAACCATGTAAAAGTATTACTTTTACCGATAATTAAATAAATACCATTTATTCTTTACAATTAGTATTTCCCATTAAAATTTATAAATTATTATTATAAAATATTTTTTTATTAAATTTTCGTACATTAAATTTCATTCGGTAAAATTATATTTTTTATGATTGTAGATTTTTTGTTTTATTTTTGTTTTAATTAAAATTGGAGAAAACTAACTTTCTTTTAGTTGAAAGTTTTAATGGCTCTGAAACTATAGTTAAATTTTTAGACAGTTCGTTTAATAATCAGAGAGTTTTGTAACTTTTTTTTTAAACTAAGAAGAAAGAACAATTTCTTCCTGCAAGCGGCCTATGATCAAACTGATTTACCTATACACTTATAATCTCTAGTCGGTCTTGCTAGTACACAAAACTTAATTTGACACTTTATTAAATCGGGTATATATGCTTAAATAATTGCATAATTATTTAAATAAAAAATAAATCTTGATTACCGCTCACCCGATAAAGAAAAAAACCTTTGATAGTTCACTATATGTATAGATATACAGTCAAAACTATATTATATTCACGGATCTCTTTATTCGCACCGCTAAAATCCGTAAAAGTTTGTACTGTACCATCTTACTCTCATCTTACTAGGAACCTAGCATAAAATGGAATCCATATATAAAACAGAGCTTTAACTCAATAACCCGAGTCTAAACATATTACTATACAAATTGTGTGACGAGTGTTCTTATAGCTTTATAAATTCTCATCTTGCGTGTATGGCGTATCTTAAGTTATATAGTATTCTTGAGGCATGACTAATTATAAAGATCATGTGCGCTTCGAAAGACAATTACATTATCGAGTATTAATTCTAAATATTGAATCTGAGTCACTTTGTGGACGCTTCACATTTTGTCCCTTTATCAAATATACAGTTAGTTTCATATGAGCCAGCTGGCCTTGAATAAGCGATATCAAAGTACACTTAGCGAGATTAAAAAAATAGACCACATGACTATAGTTACACTCAACCACTATATTATAGATTAAAAATCGATATTTTTTTGCGTCTCTATAGAATTTATTTATCAAAAATTGATTTTAAATAGTGAGCACAGAACAAAATAATGCATAATTGCTCTGTTCCTAAGAGAGCACTTTTACGTGTTTTCCTATTGTTATATATATATATATATATATATATATATATAATCATGAAAAATAGTAATTGAGTTACCCCGTTTATTACTAACACAAGAAATAGGAACTGATTCATTTGTTATAAAATATTGAAAATTATTTCTGATTGTTTAGATTCGTGTAAGGTCAGAAACAAATACAAATTTTTAACGTTAATTTACTCGAATATGCTTATAGAATATGATGAATTTTTACGGTTATTCCCAAGACTGTTACGGAAAGCCACGAATATAGACACAACTCTTCATCTCAATGCTCTCAAAAAGTACAAATCCGCTCAACAAAACATCTTGCAAGCCAAAACTTTATCAAACGCACCGCGCGTCTCTTTTCCAGCAAAGATCCGCGTAAAATCCGTCATATATAACCGAGGAAAAAAAAAGGCGAGCCCCACATTGCGTTCGTCGTCCCTCGAAATCCCTCATTTCCGGACAAAAAAATCTCAACTAACGTCACCGCGCGGATCGCACTCTTTTCAGAAATTCGAAACGACGAAAAAAAAAGTAAACGCGAGAGGCGTGCCGGTATTATCTATTTGTCATGCTCTCTTCTGGGAAAGGCGTAGAGCTGGCACTCGCTGTACATACACACATATACACGTAAGCGCAAAGCGCGAAGATAAGATAACTCGAGGAGTTTTAAACTGGATTCAGTTAAGGTGTTCGCATCATTAGCAAGCGGGGAATCCGTAGTGCCGTACCTTTTCAGCCGCATCAGAAAGAACGAGAGGAAAATGCCAGGTAAAGTGTCATCACAATTGTAGCTCTGCGCGCCCGGTTGACGTGTCGGTTCGCTGATGCTCTGACAATTGCGTTTCGTTAATTGTTTAAACGGATTTTTGCTGTGAGGGTTGTTTTGTTATAGTTTTTTTTTTGCTTCGGTTTTGATTGAGGGAGGGTTACACAGAAGAGTGAGTAGAGTCATGTAAACATGTTTTAGTTAAAAATTTATTGGTTTTTTTTTTTCGTAAATTAGTATTGTGTTTCGTAAATTATTAGTTTCGTTAATTTGCGTTCATTAGTCATTATTTTGGTGAATGCGAATGATTAGTTTTTAAATTTTTTACGTGCAAAAATAAATTAAAAGTCTTTTTCTGGTAATGATTTTATCAAAAATGATAATCGGCCGAATTCATTTATGGTGAATATTCGATTTTTGATAATTGTTCCAGAAATATTATTGCGGCGTTATCTAATAAATTATTAATGATACTGTCGATATTAACAACTGATCGTATCTTCACACCTAATCTCATTTAAATAAGCCTAATTTAAACAATAAAAATAAACGAATTTTATACGTCTACTCTCATAATTCCATTAAAATACCAAGTTTCGTTGAAATAAAAAACTAATGTTCTAATAATAACTTTTTATCGCAAAAAATATTTTACTTAACGTTGTCATTCACGTGCTAATTTCTCAGTACTACTTACAATCAGTGAAAAAGTTATGTTTTAAAAGTAATGGCTTTATTTGTGAAACATGTATTATTTATCTGTATATGAAAGCTTCGTACCGCTTTGAAGAAGAATTTAATACTTGGAAAAATAAAAAAACATACTCTTGCATTTAATTTGTCTTATCGAATTTGTTAGATTAATAAGTATCAAAAAACAAAAAGCAATAAAGGAGAAACGCATTAAATTTTTTTATATTAATGTTAACGTTATCTAATCGATTTTGTTTCTTCTAAACCTATTGGTACTCGTACAACAAACGGGTTTCCCTTTATGACAGACTTAATTGGAAATCCCAAGATGAGTGTAAAACTGACCTACTTAAGAATAGCGCATTTTTTACTTGGTCTTCATTACGAGGAGTAATTATTAATATGCCTGCATTATCTAGGTTTTTTATCAAAGGGACATTTGATTGGAATAATTATAGTTAATAAAATACATAATTTACCATTTTGATATATTACTAATATTGATATACGTGAATATAATTGTATATAATGACAAAAAAGTAAATCTGCATTTTTTAAATTATAAATAATATATATTTGTTGAAAATATTAAAAAATTTTTAATGTCATAGTTTCCTCTTTAAAAAGGCAAATATGTTATTATAATTATTTGTCGTATGATTCACTGTACAAATCATAACCCACTTTTAACTTTCCTTGAATTAAAGTATAAATATATAATTATTGCATTAATATCGCGGTAACCGAACGATATAATACCGCAAAAGCGTGATCAACTGTAACTTTTGCATTTCCCATCGCGAACGCGCGTTAAAATATAATCAAAGCTAAAAATCGGGCGATAAATACATAATTATTAAAAAGAGAAATCGTGTACTATCTATGGAACAGTTAAAGTACAAAAGTATGAATTATGAAACGAATATTTAACCCTCAAAATCCAGAAGAAAGGTTGAGAAAAATACCGTTACAGTTGATTAAATAACATGGGAAGCATATCTGTTTGTCTTACTTGTAAAACTGTAGAGCCATTTATTAAATGTAGGTACTTCCATGATATTTAAACAATTTTCTTCACGGTATTTTTCTCAACGTTTCGTATGGGTATACGTGCACGTGTATGTGACTTCTGACGTTTGCAGATATACATTGTTTTTCTGAAACATAAGTATTTTAAATTGATTTTAATGAGTAAGCTTGAGCATTGCTTAGTATACTGGGAGCTCAAGTCTGATCTCTAAAGCTGATTGGAAGAAATTTTCATGAAATATTCAGAAGTCACAATTGCGCCGCCACGAAGCAAATCGATAGCTCCGAATAAAAAAGCCAAATCTCACGGCTCTTTTATTCGGACCCATCGAAATTTTCGTTTCTAATCTACACTTTCTACCCTGCCACCGGAAAAGCAGTTCTATAGACAGTACAGATCATCTCTCGATAATCGAAAAAACAAAAGCGTCGATTAAGAATGGGCTGCTGCTGCTCCGAGCCGTACGAATCGACGGTGTACGTAGCCCCGCCGCCGGCGCAACATCAAGCACCGCCGATGCAACAATATCCGCCGCCGCCGCCGATGAACCAATACCCGCCGCCGATCCAACAATATCCACCTATGACTCAATTAACCGAGGTCGTTGATTCTTCGGATACAGCTTACAAGTGGGTGCACTCGAGCGCGGGCCAGTCGGCTCCTCCCGGCGCTGTCCAAGGAGGCCGCGACGTCGACGGAACCTCTATCTATGTCGGACGTGCCTTCCACGAGGGAGACATGATCCCAGCCAAGGTTATTCCTGAGAAGGACGTTGCCTACGTGGCGCACGGTGGCCAGGAGCACGCCAAGCACAGCTTCGAGGTGAGTCTGCCAAGTAATGATTCGGGCTACTGCGTTTATTTGCGGAGAGTGTGGGGAGAAGCGTTTAGGAAAGTTTACTTTGTTGATCGCGGTTTAATTTTACGATTAAAGTTAGCTACACCTCGGGGTATCGCCTTTATGAGAGATAATTTTGAAGAAAATGTTGACTTACACGCGTTTGATTGTTCATAAGCGTTTTGGGAATTTCAAGTTTGGTAAACCTTATTTTACTACTTGATTCTGATTAAAGATTTTATATAAGCTTAAATTTATTACTTTGTCTTTTAAATTCAGGCCTTATTTTAAGTATTCTCAATTCATTAAATAAAAGTTTATCTTATTTATAATTTTCAACTAAAACTATAAAAAGGTATGATTTATATTTTTAAAGTAAAAAATATAAAATTAAAAATAAGTCAAATTACTTCAAGCTTATCAGCAAAAATGAAATTTTTTAAAATTTTATTTTACAAGACTGTACAGATGTTTGCCCGTAAATTTCGGAACATTCTGGTACTTCCTGATAAGCACTTGAGTAAATACACGGTTTTTGAGTGACCTAAATGGTTAATCTTAAAATTTAACTCATAATGCTAACAGACGGCTATTTTTTTCGATCTCCAAATACAATGCTATCGAAAGAACATTATTAACATTACAGAAGAGCCTGTCATAAATTCCAGCTTAAGCAAATACAATTTTCTTCTCTATACTGTATTTGACAGCAATTGAATTTCAATAGAATAATGAATTTGATGTTATTGAATGATTGATTCAATATAATGTCAAAAAGATATTACTGAAACAAAATTGAAAAGATTATATTTTCTCATTTCTGCTGAATTTTACATTTTTGCTTTAAAATTATTGAACTATATTACTTTATTAAATTATCTTCTAGTTAATTACAAACTAGCTGCTAATTTTCTAGTACATTTTCTTCTGTAAATCTCTCAATAATAATTATAAAGACACTGGATACATTAGTATATAAAACACTGTTGTCCAACTTAACACGGACATTATCTACTTCGCCGCATTCGTGTATTTATCCGCCTCATAAAGGCATAAACTTTGATTTTATCTTCTCAGCCTCTCTGTATGTTAAATTCTCAAACTACAGCAATACCTTGCACCAATCGTTCCATCAAACCTTCCACGCAACAATAAATGCATCCTCCTATCCGCATCTTAATTCTCTTATGTCACCTCCCCAAGAGCAATTACA
Source organism: Eupelmus kiefferi (assembly GCA_030522745.1). Lineage (NCBI taxonomy): Eukaryota > Metazoa > Arthropoda > Insecta > Hymenoptera > Eupelmidae > Eupelmus > Eupelmus kiefferi. The sequence goes on from JAPYZB010002765.1 coordinate 7,165, forward strand.
CAACCGCGAAACGCCGAGCTGCAAAAAATCAATTACAACCGCGCGAATCAAAAATAAAAATTCAAACGAGCCGTCCGCTCTTAAGCTCTTAAGCTCTCGGAACGCGCCGTGATAAAAATCGACGCGGCCGATCTTTCCGCGAAGGTGCGGGAATCCACGCCTGCTTAACGGTAAAAGTCACCCAAGTCCAAATATAGCGTCGTCTTAGCCGGCTGCCGTATCGTCGCGGCACATGTTACCTGTGTAATATCTAATCAGCATTAGCCGAGCAGCGGTGTGGTTTTTCTTTTTTTTTTTTTTTTTTCATGTTCGGTTGTTATCGCAGTGAGATATCGCTGTGTTAGTTTTGTTTTGATCGATTTTGGAGCCGATAAATCGCCTCTCGGCGCGCGCTCCTCGCCCGAAAAACCTTGATTTGAAAAGAAGAATTAGCAGGGTACTTGAAAAGTCGCGGATCGATGCTATCTACTGTATTTTCCTCGTGCTCAAAAAACGTTATGTAAACAGATGATTTAATGAATCAGCTATTCCAGTTTTATACTAAAAAAGCTGCAGTTGACAATGAAAACTAAAATATAAAAAAAAGCTTCCATTCAGCATTGATAAAAATTTTAATATTTCCTACAGATCCTCGTGAGGAGCGATTTCGGCTGGGAGTTCAGCAGCAACGGCAACGTTCCAGCTGACGCAGTCGTAGCCGGCCAGACCAGCGACGGCGAGCCCCTGTACGTTGGCCGTGTGCTCCACAACGGATCTCAGACCATCGGCAAAGTGAGTTTTTTTGCCTGCTCGATTAGTCGAGTAATTCTTATCTTTGATGAAGGCTGATAAGGCGATTTAGATTATTCGAGCAGAGTTATTTTTAACGATGACGAACGGGGATTTTTTCCGAACGCAATAAATGTTTGGGCTAATTGACGGATTCGTTTATAAAGAGAATTGGAATTTTCTGAATGATGCTGTTTTTAGAAGGTGATGAATATGTGATGTATAAACATTTCTTTAGTCATTTTAATTTTACTATTATTATTATTATTATTATTTTTTTTTTTTTTTTTTTTTTTTTTTTTCTTTTTTATGACTCATGAACAATTTAGTTGCATTTCTGTATATTCGACAAAGAATTAAATATCTGTCTCGAATACATAAAATAACTTTTCTTCGCTTTAGTCACACTTGGCGAAAGTTCAGCCAACACTTACATCTTGAAAACTAATAAAGCATGTAAGCAAAACGGTAACGTAAACGAATCCGATCAATCAGATCGTAGAAGTTGTCGACGCGCAGAATCCGAGCAGTAATACCAGTTCTCCAAGCTGGACTCCAGTCCATACTGGATCGCAGCCCTTTTGAGCGCGCACGCATAACTGCAAATTTAAATCCGAGCACGCACTTATACTTAAGCGACAAAACAAATTAGGCGATTGAAAAGGTGCACCGACTGACGTCTTGGCCATATGTCGTTCTGTTACAGGTACAGCCAAGCCACGGCTGCCTCTACATTCCCTTCGACGGCGAGGAGATGTCCTTCAAGGACTACGAGGTCCTCGTCATGCACTAATATCACCGCCACCGTCCACCGCACGTCCATCCAGTCGATTATAGGATTACCGAACGTTCCTCGGAAAGAAAAAACAATTGTTTGAGCGCAATTTTTTTCTTTTCTTCTACACCGGCCTTGCTTGGCTGACGAGAGGCAGCTGAGATTGCTCGCTCTTCTTATTTAAGATTATTTCTCTCTTTTTTTAAATAAATAAATAATTTTATTGTACATACCTGAGTTGACTTGTTGATTGAGAGAATTAATTGGTCGTTATATGCGAGCGCGAAATTAGCGGGATAGTGTAGTGACCTAAAAAAGCGAGATTGCATTTTGCCATTATTTTTATTGTGGCTTGAGCTATTAACAGTAATTATTATTGGACTGATTATAGGAATGCTTTCTATTTCAAAACTGAACATCGATTATAAACGAACAAGCAGTATTACACGGACCATTGGTTCTCATAGGTGGATTGTATAACAATATAATTTCAGAACTCATTTGCTACTTTATGTTGTTCAGTATAATTATTCAGAATACAAAACTAGTCGCAGTAATTATTTTGATTATCTCGAAAAAAATTATAATTAAGAATTTAAAAAGACGAGTTAATAACAATAATTATTTTGAATTTGTTGATTAGAAAATTGTTATTAATTTCAAGATTCGTTTGATAAGAGAAAAGTGACATGTAATAGGTATGCCTTAAGAAAAATTAAAAAAGCGAGTGGTTATGCTAATTAAAGTCAAGCAGACACTGCGAATATCAATTAATCAGAATTAATCAACGAATTTCTGCAAAAACAAGTTATTTTTTCCCGAATTTTAATCTTTATAAAGAGCCATTTTTATCAACCGCACTTAATTAACAAATCGCGTGAAACTTTCACACGGCAAACCCATAACATCTCTCGAATTCGCATCAATCTCGCGATTCTCGGAACGTAATATTCGCATAAACTTTCGATTTCAAGCTCAGCCCGCCTGACACCATTTCAGTAGATAAGCCTCGAGCCGACTCAGCCATTATTCTAAAGTCCACACTAACTCCGAGCGTGAATCGCATCTACCGCATTACCGATCGATCTCTCGTGCTACAGCTAAGAACCTCCGAAAAGGAGAATAAAAAAAATGGCAGAACTCGTTTGCCGGCCAAATCGGCGCGTGCGTGAGCCTCTCGCTGTGTGCGGAGACTTTCACAATTTCTCCCGCTCGAGCCCGAAACGTAAAAACGTCCTGGCCGAAGGAGATAAGCCGATTCTCAGGCCGATCTCGGCGAGAAACTCGAGCGCCGATCGGGATTTTTCTTTTTGATGTCGGCTTTTTTTTTTTGTTTTTTGTCTTTTTTTTCAGAGGTGGGGTAAAAAGAGGTAAGTGGAAGAGAGGCGCTAAGTGATAATTTGACGATAATTCGCCGACGAGAGTGAAAGTAATTCCGGCGATTTGGATCGGCTGTTGCGCGAGGTAGCTTTTCGTTTTGCGGCGAGGGGAGCAGACACGTGCTGCGTTATCCAGGTTGATCGAGTCTGTTTTTTTGGAAAAATAGAAGATTTGTCGAAATGTTTATGGTATTGGGTTTAGGAATAATGTCTGATTTATAGGTACGGAGTTGTTTTGTTAATGTAGGCTGATTTTTGTTTTTTGCATACCTTATCCTACTAGTATAGTCAGTGACCTGCAGAAATTAATTAGCATATTGGAAAAATATTTTGATCCACATGCTAATCTATAAATAGATATTAGCGGTTCTCTGAAACTTGAGGGACGCGAAAAAAGATAGGTATATGCATTTGTGCCATCTATATTTATTCAATAATTATTTCAACAATCATTTATCTTTCGAGGTCAAAGGAGCTTTAATAGTTTTAAGCATTCATAATCAATCACGGTACTATTTTGAAAACAAATTACAAATATATTAAAATTAGATATCTTGTGCAAAAAGTAACTACGCATGCCGAATTTGCTCCGAACGCGTCCTTGATCACCTAGCACGAGAACATAATTTCAATCAAACAAAAAAGTCTCCTATCAATTAAAATCGTAAGATTATACTTTTCACTTATCCAAGACCAACCTCGCAAAACTTTATATAAATTACCTCATTTCGCGAAAAAACTCCGATCTCCCATCCAAAACCAACCGTCATTGACGTAATATAGTCACCCTTGACTAACCCTGATCTTCTTCAGTTGAATCCGCTCTTGACCCACTAACCCAGCAGACCTCGAAAACTCAGAAAAGAAAAAAGCATCTCTGGAAAAAAGCAGCTAAATCCTCGACTACCAGCGGCAATAAATCTGCGCATCTTGCGAGGCCGCGCGCACGGCGATGAAAAATCCGAAGGCGTCTCGCGGCAGTCGAGCGCATCGAGAGTGAAAGCGCGCCGAGCTCGAGACGTCAGACGGAAAAATATGTGTGTACGAGTGTGGGTAGAGCCGAGCTCAGACGCCGGACGCCGCCGGTTTCGACAATCGGAGCGCACGGCTGGTAAATTGAAGTGGATAAACGTCCTCCGGCGCGGCGAGGAAAGTGAAATCTTCACACTGGATCGTTGAGAGATGTGCTGTGCGGGATCAGTTTGGATGTTGGGGCCGAGGTTGTTGAATTTGAATGGAGAGGGTTTGGAGTTGTGGTTTATCGATTTTTTTTTTTTTTTTGTTATGGT
>JAPYZB010002766.1:0-11374 GCA_030522745.1 Eupelmus kiefferi
CTCTGCTGCAGCAACTTCAGAGATGGAAGCCTCGCGTTCTTCTCGTGTACCTGTACGCGAACACGCACACACTTACACACTCACGCACGCACGCACGCATACACACACGCACACACACACACGCATACACTTATAATATCATTCATTAACACTCGCACATATTCACACATAGCTCTTGACGGTATATACCGTCATAGCCCTCATCCATGATAAATGTTAAAGAATGATTCTTTAATATAGACTCTATACTACTTCTACTACCACAAAAACTAAAAAATCTAAAAATTTAATATGAAATCTAAATTATTATCAATATCTACGTATACCTACTATCTAATATATAAAAAATCTTAAAAATCTATTAAAAATCAAGTATCATCTACGAATAATCTATAAAAATAAAATAAAAAAATAAGAATGTATATTAAATAATAAAAAAACTAAAATTAAGTATTAAAATATGATAAATAGAATAAATTATTATACAACTAACTACAATATTAAATTAAAATACTATTAACGCTATTACTACTAAAATACTACTACTACTTTCTATAATTAATCTAGATATACTACAACTATACTATCAACTAAAATTAATTATTATAAAAGAGAGTCGATAAAAAAGAAAGAATTAAAATAAAAAAAGTAAAAGGATTCGCTAAAAGAATTTCTTTGCCTTCGCACTAGCTCACTTTGCCAACAGTAAAAACAAGAATAAATAATTTGTTAAGAGAAAAACTTACTTTTAAAATTATTGACAAAAAGTCGATAAAGAGGAAACCTTCTATATCGACCGTTGGTTGGACATGCATGTATATGTATATATAGATAGATAGCTTGTTGCAGCTGTCAAAAACATAACCTAGTGGTTTAGGCATTTATGAGTAAATATACATTTGTTCTTTTCGTTGTGCAAAAAGTTTATTTAAATTTATATTAAGGTGATCAAAATATAATAAAATATTATTATATGAAGCTGAAACTAGTGCTTGGGGTGGAGAAGCTGAAACGCATGGAGAATTTTGTATCAGATAAGTATCTAAAATAGTAATTGATATTTATGATGTACTTTAATTTAAATATATTAAGGACTGATTCTTTTTTCTTACCTATGGGTTTTAAGGCTTCACAGTGGACCTTGACTTCAAAGTAAGCGAGTATGAAAAAGCAGTAGAGTTTGAAAATCTATGGATGGAAAATACAATCTTAAAATACAATGTCATGACGCAGGAAGATTTTATGGAAAAACCAGGTAACGTAAATCATAAATAAATAAAATAAATCATGAAAATAAATTATTATAAAAATCATTTTACTTTTATAAATAAAAATAAGTCAGGGATCATAACTATGGCATAGGACACCACCGGAGTCTATAACTTTGCAAAGTTACATGTTTTGGTACCAGAAACATGTCCCCAAAGTTCGGACAAGATCCTTGATCCCGATCCTTGACACTCTCCTAGTTATAATATTTTTTAAGTTTCTGTTGTATACATTATCTGTTAGTTATTTTGATCAAAATGTATACACACGCACACGCACACGCATACGCACACGCACACGCACACGCACACACACACATACACATACACACACGGTGATCATCGACTCAGTAAACGTAACATATAACAAAATTTTGATACATGGTATATACATAAAAAGAAGTCTTAACCATAAAGTTTTATAATTTTATAATTTTACACGAAATAATTATGATACATATATTGAAACTTACAATTTAAATAATAATAATAATTTTGTGTATTTAAGCTGTTTAACACGTTCAGGGCGGTACGAGTCATATATGATTCGTAAAATTCGGGTCTGCTGTGCTAAACGAGACATACATGACTCGTATGTGAAATTTGATTATAATAATATATTTATTATAATCGGATTATCATATACATCATACATGACTCGTTTTGGGAATCTCTTGTATTTTATTAGTATAAGTATTCTAACCTATGAATCACTCAAACTTTAGAAATTTCATAATTTTAATCATCATCTTAGCACTGCAGCCTAGTTAGTAAATTTGCGCTTTAGCCCTGAACGTGTTAAGCTTTGGATGGGACTTTTACCTTTATAATTCCAGAGAATCAATATATTGATGCTACCCCTGATCGAAACTTTGCATAAGATCAATCATTGATATAAGACACCTTTTATACCAGTTTTCAGAGGACAATCTACCCTCTGAAATCCCGGCAGCCTAAAGGTTAATAATGTTTGATCCTTAAATATCAAGCCCTGATCATAACCTTATTGAAAAATCTCAAATGAGAACTCAAACGAGATCTCAAATGAGATCTCATGCTTAATCTTATTTAAAGAAAAAACCAAATTTATCTTGGTGAAACTTTTCCAAGTTCAACTTAAAAAAAATCAATTTAAAATAATGTATTTTTCTATTTTTAACCACTCAATTGATAAAAATGGTCATAGCCAAAGGTGAAAAAAAATTTCATTCCCGAACTATCTATATAGGTGCACCCGGGGAAAATTACGTTACCTGCCTTAGCTCGGCGCGCGAGCGCTAAACTCTGGTGTTTTCAACTCGCGCTGGTGGTACGAAAATGTACTTAAAAAAAAGTTTACCATATGACCACTAGCCTGTCTGCATGCTAGCAGAGTGATCGCAGAGGAGTTTGACAGGACTGTACATAGTCACTAGAGTTCTTCATAAACGGCAACAGATCGGAACTCCACGAGGAGTAATCGTGCGAAACGCGGAAAATTTAGTTTTACTCTCGTGTAAACGAGCACGAAAGCAAGTAGTAAATACATTTAATTTTAATTTCCTCTAATTATGGAAAACAGTAAAAATTACTAGTAAAATAAATAATTTTTCAATAAAAAATTTGTTTATACCTCATGGGGTATAAGCAAGCTTCCGCGCTCGTAAGTAGAAAACCTCGGCGTTCTAAAATTAGAGTAGGACACAAAAGGTTGTAAGCGCGCCCGAAATTTAGTCTAGGGTTTCAAATTAACCTTTAGAACGACGAGAAAAGTAGTCGCTGTACAATTGTATGAAAAGTTGCACCAAGCTTTGCGCGATACGCGGGCCACGCAGTTACGCCATATCTGCCGAACACAACACGTGGCCGTGAAACCGATCAGCGCTTTCCTCTCGCCTATCACTGGCACTTTTTCTCGCTGCGTGCAACCTGCGTGTTGGTGAAAGCACCAAAAGCTGTTGCGTGCACCTGCAAGCAGTCGATCGACCACCGCTGACTGTCCAAATCGTGGGCAAACGTACAAGGGCAGTGACGAGCATCGACTTTCTCGAGGCCAGCGCAGCGTGCGAACGACGCAATCTCGGCGATCACCTAAGGTAGGCCTGCAGGCATATTTCTTTCTCAGCTAAGCGCATGTGAGCACGAGCTCGCGACCGCTCACTCAGCTGTGCGCGCATACAGCGTTAGCTGCGTCCTTCACTCGAAAGTAAAGGCTACAGTTAACCTCTCGCTGCGTGAGCGAGAGGCGCGCGAAAGTGTGTGCACGCAGTAGGGGCGGTAACGTGCCAGCATCGCGAGTTCGATCGCTGCTACGCCTGGTAGCAGCCATAGGCGCGACGTAGACTTAAGAGAGATAGAGAAAGTGAGCGTGCGTGGCGCTAAAGTAAGAGAGAGAGAGAGAGCACAAGCTCGCCTCAGCACATGTAAGTGCCGAGGCCTAATTAATTTAAGCGCGTATAATTGCCTGTCGTGAAGGCGCGCAACCGCGTGATTTCCAATTGTTAATTCTTTTACTTATTCAATTCTTATTGTTTTTGTTCATTTTTTCAATAAACGTTTCATCTTCGTAAATAAATACGTCGTATTTATTTACGAGAAAACTTTTGGCCCAAATACCTTACGAAACCGTCCCAAGTCGCCGATCACCGTCGTCTCCGCGGGCATCGAGCAGCCTTTCTGCTCGATGCATATACTGAATTATTTGGGAAAACCCTTAGTTTGATTCCCAAGTGGATCAGATCTACCTGTTATGTACGGGGCCACCGGCGTTGGACACTGTGGCCATAGCACGAGCGGCTAACATCTGACGGCCACAGCAGCCACATCGGGGGAGTCTCGCATACGAACGCGCGAAGTAGTGGCCCGCTATTATCTCCGTTACAACTGGTGCCCATAAACGTGGTGGTGCTGCGCAGGACTAAATTAAATAAAATAACCGTAACCGTAATTTTTGAATAAAGAAAAGTAAATTTCATTAGGTTGAAAAATTTTTCGCACCGTGTCATCTCACTAAAGGTCAAAAATTTTTTCAAATTCAAGCAAAGATTTTGAAAATCTGCAAAATTAAAAATTAAAATCGGAAATTTTTTTATTGCTTTTTCCGAGGCAGTGCGCCTCCATAAATCGAGATTGATACGAAATCTCGAGATTTTAAAGTGAAATCTCGAGGTATTTAAAAATAAGCGAAAATATTATAGATATGACTCTATTGTTCGTTGTTATATTAAGTTTAGAAAGAGGTGAATAAGCGAAAATATTAGAAAAATTACGTCATTTCAACTGAATGGAAGGTGATTTCAACATAAGTAAAAACACGGTTAGAAAGGACAATAACTTCTCTCTCCAAAATGCTTAAGTTTAGATTTTTGAAAACACAAACAGCTTTGCAGTGTGCATTTATATGTGTAAGTGACATCGTGTAGCCGAGTACTTTTGGACAAAAATAATCGAAAAGTACAAAAAGCAACCTCTACGATCAGTAGCCAGCCTGCAAGCGTCATCATAAAGGAGTACGGCAAGGTGATGCACGATCACTAGTGGGCCTCGTAAACGGCAAAAGATCGTGACTCCATGAGGAGCAATCGCGAAACGCGGAAAATTTAGTTTTACCCTCGTGTAAATGAGCACGGAAGCAAGTAGTAAATACTTTTAATTTTGATTTCCTGTAATAATTGAGAAACAGAACAGTTACTAGTAAAATAAATAATTTTTCCATAGAAAACTTAGAAGCTTCCGCGCTCGTTAGTAGAAAACCTCGGCGTTCTAAAATTAGAGTTTGGCACAAAAGCTTGTAAACGCGCCCGAAATTTAGTGTAGGGGTTAAATTAATCTTTAGAACGCCGAGGAAAGTATTCGCTATACAATTGTATAAAACATTGCACTGACTAGCAACATGGCGCAGAGAAGATTAAAAGAAGAGATTTGAAACGAAGGTCGAAGATATGAAAAAATATCTGAAATGCCTCGAACTTAATTAGTCCGGCATGTGATTAGAAAAAGCATTCAAACTAACACAATGGATGCTGGCTGACTACAGAGAGTCAGACTTCATCGAGAATGAGCAACTCGATGAAATCGAAAAATTTGTTCACAGATTCTATCTACGAGAAAAATTTATTAATCTTGTAGGAAAAAGAAAAGTAGAGAGATTGTGGACAAGCTCTCACGGAGAGGAGGACATGCATAGCATGAGCAGCTAACGTCCGCCGGCCACAGCAGCCAACAAGCGGCACACAGCGGCCACATCAAGGAAGTCTCGCTTACGAACGCGTGAGGCAGTGGCCAGCCATTATCCCCGATACAACGGGCGCTCAACGTGGGGAGCTGAGGGTGATCGCAGAGGAATTCGCCAAAGCTTCACATAATTACCAGAGTGCGTTGCAATCCGGAAAAACGTCGTAACTCCACGAGGAGTAATCGCCCAAATCGCGAAAATCTAAACTTGCCCTCTTGTAAACGGACAAGGAAGCGGATGATAGGTATATTCCCTTGTAAATTTTTTTTGTATGATTAAATATTAACATTATTCTTAATTAACGAAAGAATTTATTTATACTAAATTGGGTATAAACAAGCTTCTCTGTCCGTAAACCAGAAACCCTTGGCGTTCTGAGCATTAGCTTAGGTGGCGATATATTTTTAAGCGCGCCCAAATTAGCTTTGGGGTTCTAGGAATTTTAGAACGCCGAAGATATAAAGAGATAGCCAATAAAATTGTATAAATAATTGCGAAGGCTGGCAACAGAGGGAACCCACTGAGCAAAGAAGGAGTTCAAACATTGGTCGAAGAGTGGAGTTTCTATACGAAACCCGATGAAATGGACAAATTCCTTCGCGCTCTTGAACTCAAAGAAGACGGAGCAAGACTCGAGAGAGCACACAGTCTCACGAGATAGATGCTGGAAGATTACACAGTATCAGAGTTCGTTGAGCGAGCAAACCTCGACGAGCACGACCTGTGGGTCAGAAGAGCCAACCTACGCGAAAGTCGCGTAGGTATTGAGAGGATTGATGTATCCCGGGCCAACTCGCATAATGATGATGATGTTCAACCTTTTACATACTTGACGACAGATACAGAAGTTGCGACGAGGCTCGACGTCACAAGACAAGAGATCGCCAGAAGACAAGATGAGAGAGACCACGATCTAGCCGATGCCACACAAAATACGCAGCAGGACCAAGAGGTGTTTGGGTCTGTAAACCCGATTAATAGTGACTCAAACACGAAACAAGTGCCATCCACAGTGTCGCAGAAAAAGCAGCAAACGTCTGCGACGCCAAGTTCTAACATTCCGAATTCCGATAGAGCTTGCAAGCTTCATGTCGGAAATAGGGCAATGCATCGGCAACCTCTCGCTAGAAGTCGAGACGCTCAAAAACAGTATTAAGTGTCAAGCCGAGAGCACTAGATACGACCAACAAGGATATCGACAGGTAGGATTCCATGACACCTACGACATTACCTAAGATTCAAGTATCCAACAGGATGATAACGTAAGGCATCAGGGAAACAAAACTGGACCTCGAGATCAAAGAAATCTCGAGGATAGAAATAATCTACGGCGGTCAACTCCAACAATAACTATTTTCAGCGTCCCGAGAGACGTTTGCCAGATAGTGAGGAATTAGAAAATCAATTTCTCGGGCACAAATAGCCGGCGAGTCGACGAATTCCTCAACAGAGTTGAGGAATGTCGAAATCTTGCTCAACTATCAGAGGCTGAAATGCTCAAATCCTTGTCGAAATTATTCTCGAGAGTTGCTGCAAATTAGTATCGCTACAACAGAAAGAGCTGGAAGTCGTGACCACAATTCTGCAAGAAATTTCGCTATTGGTACGGAGCCAATAGGCAATACCAGCAGCGCCTAAATCAAGAGGCGACTGCAAGAACACAGGGCCTAGGAAAGCCAGTAAGAGACTATCTCACATGCATAATAGGCATTGTGAGCAAGTTCGATCCGTCATGGAACGAGGCGCAGCAGCTCGACCTCTTCCACCGGAACTTGCATCCAGACATTCAATGCATGATGCGCAGGTGTGAATGCACGTCGGTAAGAAATCTACTCAACGCGGTCACTGAAGTCGAATTATCCCTTGAGGCCAAGTGCTACTACCGGCCGCCTCCTGCACCTGAGCAAACGATGTTGCCAGAATTGGCATTCACTCAGTCAGGACAGACGACGGCGAAAGAGCACCTGGCAGCCTTTAGCGCAAGAGACCAGAAACCGGCCCAGCAACCTGCAGAGAGCCCGCTTGACACAGTATAGGGTCTACTGGAGTCTATGAACAGTAGGTTAAAAGCGTTAGAAAAGCCTTCGAGCCAACAGAGCTCGAGGGATAAACCCTTCTTCGTCTCAAAATAACGAAGAGAAAGAGACGAAGAAGAAATAGACGGATAAATCTCTGTCATGTCAGCGAAAGAAGAGTCCCAACCCTAAAGGCCAGAAGTATAAGGGAAAAAGAAAATCTCCTCAACGAAAGACATTCGACGGCCCATTAAAATGTAAGCTTTGTGGAGAACTAGGCTACAGCTAATGGAGCTGCCCGAAATATAAGGAAAAAGGGCAGGGAAAGAGATAATGAAAGATAGCTTCAACCCCGAGGAGCTCCAAGCCCTCGAAGAAAACGCTCCGAATACGAAGCCAGTCCTGAGCGACAGTAAAACCGTCTCGAGCTTGGATTAAAGCAAGCTCGAGACGCACATTGCCCCAACCATCGATGGCGATTCAAAAGCCCGATGATGGGTGCGTATAAATGTGAACAGTTTCACAATAAGAGCGCTATATGACACAGGCGCGTCTATGATTGCGATGGGACCTATTGGTCTGCAGATAGCCTCAGCTTGCGGGATAAAAATAATCACAAGCTGCGGCCAAAGAGTAGGTTTAGTGGCTAAAAAGACAGCTGCTACCTTCGGCTATGCATGCTTTGAATTCGAAGTAGCCGAAGAAAAACATAACCTACAAGTAGCACTACTTCTAGATGAAAACAACGACTAATACTTAAGAGCAAATTTTGTTCGTATGTTTGAAATAATTCATGATCCGACGACGAACAAGCTCTGGCTAAAAGAGGCACTAAAGTCTGTAGACTTAAAAATCCTTAGCATAAAACTGCTGGAGGTTGAAGCACTCGCCTTTGTAGGTCTAGAGGATATGACTGATTGCCAAAGAGCTTAGTTGTCCGAGGTAGTAGAAGAAATCCTCGGACACGAAGTTCCACCTCAAGGGTGTACATCTTGGATCGAGCATGAAGTAAATATCGACAATGCTCGACCAATAAAACAAAAATATCCTGTCTCTAAAAAGAGAGAGGAAGAGATGTACTCTCAAGTCAAAAGAATGCTTGGGCAGGGGATTATAGAACCCTCGACCAGTGCTTGATCGAGCCTAGTCATCACAGTGCGAAAGTCAAACGATGAATATCGCTTCTGCGTCGATTACAGAAAAGTTAACGCTGTATCGAAAGCAGACGCGTACCCATTGCCTTTTATGGACACCATTCTGTGAAAACTGCAGCACGAAATAGTTATTTTCGATACAAGTGCGAGAAAGTGATTTTAACCTTGTGTAGACTTTTGCGCCCGAGCGGAGCGAGAGTGAAAAGGTTACACGAGGTTAAAATTACTTTCTCTCTCGAATATCGAATACAATTTTTTCATACGACGTGCGTAAAGCTCGTTTTCGCGCACGCGGTTGTTTTCGAGCATGCGCGATAACGAACTTCACGCACGGCGTGCCAAAAAAATTTATTTCCACCCTCGACTGAGTCAGGCGTATCACCAGATCCCAATGAAGCCTGACTTAAAGCCGATGATGGCCTTCACCATGCGTGAAATGGGACTTTATCAATTCATTAGGATGCCATATGGCCGCTCCTATGCAGGAGCAACAGTCCAGAAGCTAATTGATAAAGTGATTGGCCCAGAAATGGAACTTTACGCGTTCAGCTATCTTGACGATATTATTATCGTAACAAAAACGTTTAGAGAACACGTCAAGTGGTTGAGGCATGTGTTACAAGTTAAGGAAGCAGTCCTCACAGTTAATCAACGTTAAAGCGTGTTTGGCCACACCGAAGTGAAATACCTCTGTGTTCTCGTAAATAGAGATGGCTTCCGGTCGAATCCAGAAAAGATCCGACCAATAATTGAGTTTCCGATACCAAAGAATCTCAAACAACTGAGAAGATTCTTAGGAATGGCTTCCTAGTATCGGAAATTCTTAAATGTCCTAGCAACCATTGCCGACTCACTCACTAACCATACAAAGAAAGGCAAAAAGTTTAGAGTGGGGCAGTAAAGAGTGGGGCGAAGAGCAGCAAGGCGCCTTCGACGCAATAAAAATGCTGATTGCTTCGGCACCAATTTTTGCGAGGCCAAATTTTGAGCAGCCTTTCGTGCTGCTCAGGCATCAGCGCCATTCTCCTACAAGCCCTAGACGGCGAGGAAAGGGTTTTAGAGTTCACCAGCCGCATTCTCTCGCAGGCCGAGCACAATTATAGCGTCATCGAGCGAGAGTGTCTGGCAGTCATATGGGCCATCCATAAGTTCCGCCCTTACATCGAAGGCTACAAAGTCAAAATAATGACAGACCATTCTAGCCCATTAGTCCGACAGGCAGACTTGCTCGTTGGGCTCTCGAACTGCAAGGCCGTAAGTTCAAAGTAGAGCATCAAAAAGGAGCACTACATCATGTGCCAGATGGTCTCTCCCGGATGTTCGAGGAAGATTACGAAGAGATCCAAATATCCGCAATGTCTTGGGAGGACAAAACGAATGATCCGTGATACGAAAAATGTCTAGAAGATGTAGCCAAAGCGCCACAAGATTTTTCAAGAAGATAATAGGCGAGCAATTTTGCAGGAATGCCACGATGACCCCACGGCAGGCCACGCCGGCCGTGATAAAACATATGAGAGGGTAACAAGCTACTATTACTAGCCAAAATTATTTAAGTCGATAGCATGTACAGTATACTAATGGGATTTATGGTTCAACGTACTGTTGAAAGGCCTTGGCAAGTCGTTGCTGCCGACATCACAGGCCCCATGGTCAAAGGCAAGCTTAGCGACGAGTACGTGTTGATGTTCGAGGACCTATTTACTCGAGGATCGAATGCATTCCCTTGAGGAAAGCAAATGCAAAGGCGATCCTCAAGGAGCTCGAAGAAAAAAGAATCCTTCGGTTTGGCACACCGGAGATATTCTTGATAGATAATGGCTTTGAATTTATAAATCGAGTCATTGATAAATATCTGCAAGAGATTAAAGTACACCATTCCACCACTCCTCGATATCATCTACAGGCGAACCCAGTGGAGAGAGTCACCCGAACGCTAAAGACTAAAATAGTTGCGTTCGTTGAGGAGAACCACCGCTTATGGGACCAAAAGCTACCTGAGCTGGCGTTCTCAATTAATAACGCTGTTCACAGCGCCACCGGCTTCTCTTCCGCTTTCCCGAACTATGGCCGAAACCTAGAACCACCAGGATGCGAGAGACGCCGACAGGATCAAGAGGCTCTGAAGCAAGAGAATGAGAAAACTCCAGAGACCTGGGCCATGAAGCTGAGAGGTTTGAGTCACCTCCTTGAAGCAGCGCTCTAACGAAATGCACACGGGACCGGCCAAGTACTATAATGCTAGGCATCGGCCAAATAAATTCGCTATATGCGACCTCGTGTAGAAGCGCAACAGAATACTGTCATCTGCAGCACCAGGAATTTCGGTCGAACTAGCGCCGAAATTCTCTGGCCCATACCAGATAGTTGGCAAGCCTGAAGGTAACACCTACAAGCTTGTAAGTGGAGATAGCACATAGGAAGAGGCCGTCCACGTAAGCCATTTGAGGGGACCAGATACTATTGAAACCTGAAAATATAAAATATAAATAATTAAAAAATTAGTTGCATATATACAAAAATAAAAAATATTAAGTGAAAATACAAACAATAATGAAGACTTTATATTTATTAATGTTGTCCGTACCATGAGAATTTACCCTATAGTCTTCATTGACACTTTACAACCAAAAATACCTTTGCCGCAGGCTTTAAAATTAACTTTACTGGATCGATGAGCAAATTTTTTCTCTAGATCTTCAAAATATTCCTAGAATCCATATG